>JBBHKE010001313.1:59658-138663 GCA_037447655.1 Zygnema cylindricum | reverse complement strand
ACTAAATTACAGTTATGAACCGCATTGAGCGGGGTACCTCAAATAACGTGCAAAAACATTTAGCGTACTTTATTCTATTTGAGAATTTGCCCCAAAAAAAGGGGTACCCCAATTAGCGTCATGTACGCTAATAGCGATTCACGGTGTACCTGCGCGCAGCAAAAATCGTCTCTGCGATTAGCAATTCCCTTATTTTTTAGGTTCGAGGGTCAAATATAGTGGCGCCAAATTATTGTTAGTAACACCGGCACCGATTCAATGTCTACACCAGTGTATCACTACACAGCCAATCGCTATTAGCGTAGAAGTTTCTTTAGCGTGTATGAAAAATTATAGTGGTTTACGCTAATTAAGAATTTTAAAATTTCGAAAAAAAACATACATTCTAACTATTTAATAATTATAAATTGGGTATTTGAAAAAATAAATGTCGGTCGCAAACATGTTTACATTAATATAAGTACCCGTACAATTTTTTTATGAAATCCTGCGCCGTCACGTAAAAGATTCACACGTGCATGTCATACTATTTTATCGCGGTTAAGCGTCGGCGCTACGCCGTAAAGCGTACATTTTTTGTCCAGCTGTAAGATGAGTGATTTGTACGGTTGTAATGTTTACGCAACGCTTGTTGTAAAAAAAGTTGGTCGCTTGTCCGTTTTATCTCGATACTATACCTTAATAAGGGCTCTTTGCGTTAATACTGTCGCGATGCTTTGTTTTATTGCACTTAATTCATGTTTATATGTGTGTTAACTCTAAAATGGCTGCACTCCCATTTGTCTCTTCGGCTTGTGACCAGTATTAGCGTTAATGTTTTGATGTATTAAAGAAAACTCTTATTCTAAATTGGTCCAAAATGAACAATATCGACAACCACCTCCTTTCAAGCATATTGGGATTGGTCGCCCCTGATTACATGTGGACAATTTAATATCCACACAATACGGCTCTAGCACGATGTGACACAAACCGCTTGCCATACCCGCCGCCATACCAGAATCAATCCATACATACAATTAGCAGCAGGCAGTTACCATGGCTCTTTAAGGAGACAAACGTCCACTCAATAGCCTTATTATACACAGGCCGTACAGAAAGGACATGGGCCATACTACCTTTCTCTACTTTACAATCATCTAATTGGTTCGTACTTCAATACATATGGGTTATGAGAGAGGTTTAGGACTTAGGGAACTTAGGTGGTAGCCGCCTCTCTTCAGAGAGCTTGTATTAATATTGCATCTTTGCCACTTGATAATTAATCGCCTGGTTGGGCATTTTCAATAATTCTATTTCTCCTGGACTCAAGGGAGTCGAGACCACACAAGGGTACATTTAGATTGTCTATTTGCCTCCTTGGGTAGCAGTGGTCCAAGTTTAAAGTGAGTTAGTCAAAAACTCTCTAGAGGCTACTTAAATGCAGTACCTCGATGGGGGACACAAAATTGCAGGTTATGGGCCTACCCTCTAGGGTGCCCATCTTCAACGGATCTGGGTTTATTTATTGGGAAGCCATGATGACAGGATTTGTGTGAAAAACGATACTGGGGTATTGTTAGTGAGCAAGTGAAACACCCATCTCACAGAATCCCACCAGGGTTTAATGGAGTGAGGTTTTCTGTAGCGTCACCTACCCCAACGGAGGAGGCAGACGATGGGGAGTTGAGTGTCCGATAAAGGGAAAAAGAAGGAGACACTTCTCACTCCAATTGCCACGGCACCCGTAGTGGCGGGTGTAAAGACTGAGGAAAACGATATTCAAACGTGGGAATACACAAACATGGCTGCCACACATTTCATTATGAGGCACCTTACTCAAGCTCTGGCGACCTCCCATCTTCACATTCTCAAAGTCGAGGAGTTGTGGGAGACTTTAGTGGAGATTTATAGAGCTGGTACCATTTAGGAGCTCTAGCTGGCCGAGCAAAGGTTAGGGGATTACACTTACAAAGGGGGAAAAATGTTAGACTATTGTAATGATCTCTCTTGTTTCTATATCGAGATGGAGAGTGTCAGTTGGACAGGTACAATAAAGATGAAAATCAACACCCTCATCATGGAGCTGCTTAATGAATATGATAACATAGTGTACCGAATGCACGAAATTGATAACAGTTCTTAGAAGTGGAACACACTGATCCGGATGATACTTCTGTAGGAGAACATTGTTGAGATTCGGAGAGGAGGTATGAGCGTTCAAGCTCTAGCTGCCGGAACGGACCGGAGGGGGAAGGATTGGAGGAAGTCGTACAACAGCTTCAAAGGAGAGAGAGATCAGTCTGGAGGACCGAGGCCCCCAAAGGGTCTTAGTCATTTCTGCAAAAAATCGGGACTCTTCATAGGGGAGTGTACCAAGCTGGCAAAGCTGAGGCTTCAAGAGAATTGTGGAGGAGGTTCCTCCAAAGGGAAGAAGAAGGCACTTGTGGTCACACAATTGAAAGGAGAGACCGAGGAGGACGCGTCCTCTGAATAGGAAGATGGGGAGCTCTTTCTTTACGAGAATCTGGGGGAGAAGGAGATCCCTCGGAAACATCAGTGTGCTCTTGGAGTCATTCACGAAGCTCTAGAGGAAGGATAGTTCATTGATTCAGGTACATCCATGCATATGTGTCGTGATAGGCACCTCTTTACCAAGCTTAGAAAGATCCATACTGTAGAGATAAAGTATAGGGATGGGAGAGTAGTTACTACAGATCTAGTGGGTTCGGTAGATATGAAAGTCAAAGCGGAGGGTAACACTTCTATACTCACCTCACCTTCTCATATGTACTCTACATTCATCAGCTGAGTAAAAATCTTGTCTCTACCTCAGTATTAGGTGATAAGGAATTTGATACCTTCACTAGAAAGGGAGTTTTTACAACTAAGTATGGGGATGAAGTCTACTTCACAACAGATAACAGTAGCGAAGGAATGTTTAGGCTTAACCTGAGTAATGAAAAGAAGAATGCTTACTTTTTTGGTGTCCCAAACTTGATGATTTGGCATAAGCTATTGGGACATGTGCATTTTAATAGGCTGAAGGTTGGTATAGTAGTAGGCATTCGATTTGGGGATAACAAAATGATGGATGATTGTTGTGGCTGTGCCCAAGGCAAGGCTCACAAACTCCCCTTTCCCAAAACTGCAACATATACAGGTGAGAAAGTACTACATCTGGTCCACACAGACATCTGGGGACCGGCAAAAGTACCTTCGATCGGAGGGAAGAGGTTAATGTTGACAATTACTCGTGGCTGGTTTAGATACTCTAGAGTCTACTTCTTGAAAACAAAGTCTGAAACACCAACTTACTTCAAAGAATATAGAGCTTGGAGTGAGAAGTTGCACGGAATCCCCATTGAGAGAAAAAAGAGTGATAATGGGGGAGAATACACCTCTAACCAGTTTGAGGAATACTTGAGGGATGAGGGAGTTCAGCATTAGAAAACTACACCGAAAATTCCAGAAAAAAATGAGGTAGCTGAGAGGTTGAACCAGACTCTAAGAGAGTGTACGAAGTATGTTGGCTGACAAGAAGATAGGAAAAAGGTTTGGGGCATAGACTCCTTACTACAGCCGTGAAAGGAATGACATATTATGAGAGATGGGTTGGAAGGAAACCACATATTTCCCACCTGAAAGTATTCGGTAGTCAAGTTTACAATCTTGACACGGAGGGAAAAACTGGAACTAGATGCTAAGGGGAAACCTGAATATTTTGTGGGATATGATGAGGATGTCAAAGGATATAGAGTCTATGACTTAAGTAAACAAGTGTCATTTTGGTAAAACACCTAGTTGTCATAGATGAAGGGAAATCATTTGATCCCTTCAAATCCACGAAGAAGATAAAAATCATTTTTGAGTCCGAGAATGAAGAGGACTCGGATCTTTCCGGAATGAACATGAGTGAAAATGTGATTGCAGATTCAAGGGAGATCAGAGATGGAGGAGATATACCAGAATCTCCTCATATCTCTACACACTCCAAGGAGACAGAGGAAGAGGAGACCAAACCGACTTCAACGAACGAGGAGCTGGTGAGACAGTGAGGAGGAATCCGAGACTTCCCTCTATTCCAACTCTAGACTTTGAGGGAGGACGAAAAAGCAGTAGAAGGCTGCAGGAAAAACATGCCGCTCACAAGGTAACTAAGCTCTCTCACCCTGATGAGCCTCAGTTATACTCCAAGGCAATGGACAGTCTGGAGAAAAACAGATGGGTTAAAGCCATATATGATAAGATGACCTCCATCATGGAAGCTAATACTTGGGAGTTGGTGGACTATCCTCTCGACAGAAAACCGATTGGATAAAAAATGGTATTTAAACTAAAACTGAACCCAGATAATACCATTGAGAGATATAAGGCTCGGTTGGTAGCAAAGGGGTTCACCCAAAAAGAGAGGATAGATAATGAGGAGACTTTTGCTCCGGTGGTTCGGTTCCCATCCGTAACAATTCTCCTCAATCTAGATGCAGCGGAAGACATGGAAATACACCAGATGGATTTTAAGACGGCCTTCCTCAATGGTGAGTTAGGGGAAGAAATCTTCATGCACCGACCAGAGGGGTTTGTAGAGGAAGGAGAGGAGAGCAAAGTCTACAGACTCATAAAGTCCTTATATAGACTAAAGTAGGCTCCGAGACAATGGAATAATAAATTATATGAGTTTCTCACCAGTCTGGGATATATTCCGATCAGCTTTGACCATTCTATTTATATGTTTGAGGATGAGAATGGTGTTATTTTCATTGTAATATATGTGGATGATTTGCTAGTGTTAAACAAGTCTATAGAAAAGATCAATAAGCTGAAGAAAGATCTTAGAAACAAATTTGTCATGAAGGATTTAGGGGGAGCAAAATACATCTTGTGAATTGAAATGGAAAGATATAGGGGTAAAAGGATTATCAAGCTCACTCATAAAGAAGTTATGGGAAATATGCTGGAAAAAATTTAGATGGAAAATGCAAACAGTTTTACCACTCCCATCGACTTGAAGAAAATAAGTGATAGGAGTGTAAAAGGAGGAGTGATAATCTTAGAAGATCAGAGGAGTCCAAAAGAAAGACGGTTTATGAAGTCTATTCCTTAAAGGCAGATTATAAAAAGCTTAATCTACTTTATGAGTTGTACTACACCTGGTATAGCACCAGCAGTTGGAGTCCTGAGTAGGAGTCTTAATGATCCTAGAACGAGAGATTGGGAGGCAACAATGAGAGTCATGAGATATATGGTAGGTGTTGTTCTTTGGTCTAAAATAGACCGCAGAAGCGACCCAAACTATCATGCAAAAAGCTAAGCAAAAATAGGTCGACGAACAATCATTTGAAATGCATCCTCCATATGCGTACATAGACGCAACAAACAACATTATAATAACATAAATAAATAATAAAAACAAATGCATCACACATAAACAAGAGTATAATCAAATAATCATTATATCATTCAAAGTGCATGACCTAATCGACAACCCTAAAATACTACATCTTCGGTCCCCACTTTACTAACCAGCATTGATGATTCATTCCTAACAAAGCTCATTCCTATATATACACTTGTGAGCTGTCAAATAATCACTAAGTGTCATAAATTACGTTACTGTCACTAAATCCTATTTACGCATAATAACCTTTTAGTAAGAGTAAACTAATCGTAAGCGTACACCTGAAAGACAAGCAATCGTAAGCGTACACTTGTCTGCAAATACGACACATAAAGACACACAATTAAACAGTCGATATCCTCATTGATCACCTAAAATATAACTATTTTAATCAACACTAAATCATTAATTCAAATAAGACAAAACATTGATGCTTCAAATATTTACACCGACGCATCCAAAAATTTGCGTCATAAGTGACAACTTGCTTAGTCACTTGTGGATAAGTTCACGCAGCAAGCCGATATCACATGCGTACGGCCCACTTGATCATACATCCTCAAAATAGTGTGAATCATAAAAAACCGGCGGACGCCTCAAAGTACAACACAATCCACTGTCGAAACGATACGGTACCATCCAAATAAAGTCCGTACCGAAACCGCGTACTTCGTCATAAATGCGCCTTCTCGCATAAAGGTACACGTCATTTTGATAAATGCGTGCAAATGAAGTACACGTAATAGTACACCTGTCCAAAATAGATTCTATGTACCATCGCGTACTTTCCATAATTGTCGCCCGTAAAATTAGGTTCCGTACGGCCGACGTACAATTTAAATATTTCAAGCATTTCATATCGGATCGCTTCGCGATCCGCCTTTCATTTCCAAGCGCATTCCGAACCACTCAAATTGTTCCTCACGTCACATTAATTTCACTTGTACACTAACTCCCTCGAACCGCAAATATGTTCAAAACTCCACAGTACAACAGGTAATATATATACGCACGAAACGTCGCGTGCGCACCAAATTTCACGTACGCACAAAACTAAATCTTCAAAAACAACAGTAGGAACCAGGGATTTATAGTTGCATTTCGGAGGGGAGCACATTGACATCACTACTAGGAATGATGCCTATTATGGGGATGCACCTATGAGAAGAGGTACTTCTTGGTATGTGTTATATGTGGTGAAAGGTGCTTGATGTTGGAGTAGCAAGCAACAAAAGGTGGTTGCTCAGTCCATTATGAAGGCTGAGTACATGACCTCTTGTTCAGCTGTGAATAGTTGATGTGGGTCAAGTCTTTATTTCAACAACTGGGGTATATGAAAGGGGGAGTGCATGAAGTGCTTTGTGATAATCAGGCTGCCATTATAGTTGCAGCCAATCCAAAACATCATTTCAAAGCTAAGCATATGGACATAAGATTAATTTTTGTGTGGGAAAAGGTGGAAAACAAAATTGTGAATCTTGTGTATAAGAGTGATGAGGAAATGGTGGCTGACATGATGACCAAACTTGTGCCCTCTCCCAAGTTAAAATACTGTAAAAAAAAGTGTGGATTGAAAGAGAAAATGAAATTTGACTAGAAAATAAGGGGAGTGTTGAAATCACTAGATTTTAGGGGGTATTTTCGAGGTCTGAATTAATAAATAAACTTTAAAAGGAAAGAGTAGGTAGCTTGCCTCCACCTCCTCTCTCTAGCCCTCATGCTTGTTGTAGTCACTAAAGGAAAAAGAGGGTGGGGGAGTCATGGCTGCCTCACCTCCATAGGTAGGACTAAAGAGTGACATAAGTCACCCGTAACAAAAGGTTAAGCCCGTCAGGACTCGAACCTCTAATCGGCAAAGCGAGGCGTACTCGTCAATTTTAATCGGTCTGTCATAGAAGATCGTTAGACTACATAGGGTTTGATTTCTATTTAACAATATTTTGGTACATTAATATGATTAACAAAATTACGAATAAAACAACATGGCACGAGTTAAATAATAGTGCGAACGTGAACCCGCACGAATCAAATGTGTCGGACATTTGTTTTCAACGGCTAGTATTAAAAGCCAGTTTGGATCCGACGACATGCATCGTCGTTGAGATATCGAAATGGTTTCTTTGGCGGTATACTGGCATGACATGACCTAGCGCCAAGTGGCAAGGTAGAATTGGAAAGCAAGAATCCCGAAGAGCATGAGGACAAGTCTAAAGAAGACAAACATCCACTCAATAACCTCATTGTACACAAGCCGTACAGAAAAGACATTGGCCATAAGAATATAATTTAATTTCATTAGAACCTCTTTCTCTGTATATAATTGAACATATTATGCATTTAATTTAGGAATCATCTAAATACAATCTAATTATTAAGTGCTAGAGATATTATACTCTCTATCACATTAATGTGTGTTAAGCAAAACAAAATTTGTATTTTGTGTTTTGTATTTTGTTACTTATTTATTGTGTTAAGTGGCTAATTGTTCAACTATAAACACCAAATTGTTGATCGAAATGATTTTTTGTTTCCTTCATGCCGATGGTCTGTTTTGAGTCAATGTATTTACTAGCTGTATGACTCCAATGGCTTTAAAGAAGGGAAATGAGGGTAGCTCAAAAGAGGGAGTCTTGATCTTGGATAATGAGTTAGGACCAGAAGAAAAAGAGTTTATGCAAACTATTCCATACAGACAGGTTGTCGGTAGTTTGATCTATTTTATGAACTGTACTCGTCCTCATGTAGCAACAGCTATAAGAAAATTAAGTAGGAGTCTGAATGATTCTAGGAAGTTCAATTGGGAAGGGGCCAAAAGAGTCATGTGATACTTGAAAGCGCGGTGGGTAGAAGTGTAAAAGTCGCTGGGAAAGCTCTCCTAGGCGGGCCCGAGTAGGTAAGATAAAAGATGAAATAAAACTTGTATCTTGGGTGATAGAAGTAAGGTAGTTGAAAAAACTTGCAGTTGATCGCACGCCAAATTGGTGTCGAATACAAAAAGAAGGTCGAAAAACGCTAGTAGGAAACCATGGCCGAAGCGTCCGAGCCGTCCGCAAAATAAGAAAGTCTCCAAAATACTCGCAAATATCACGGCAATTTGAGTGGTAAAGGTGGTTGGAGATCTCCGCGTAGGGAAAAAAGGAAATCGACCGAAATTGGCAGAGCCGATTATAAAAAAATGGGGAGAACGAATGGAGCCGAGTCGCCCACTAATAGAAAGGTCCTTGAAAACACTTTCTGTAAGACACCTGCATGCCAAGTTTGGCGTCGTATACGCGAAGAGGATCGCGAAAAACATTAGGAGGAAACCATGGCCGAGGCTTCCAGACAGGTGTCGCCGACAAACAATTCCCGCCAAAACGAGTTGAGCTTACGTAATATTGTTGCCTGACTAGTGTCACGCCAAATTGGGCGGCCAAGATGGCAGGAGATGGCCACAAAAGGTAAGAAGGAAATCAGCCAAAACTGGCAAGCTCGATTAATAGAAAATTTCGACGGCTGCTATTAAAAGAGATATTGAAGCTCGAAATACCAATATCTGTGTACGGAGAAAATATGTTTTAAGATACGAAAAAAACATTAACACTGATAGTGATTCACGGTGTAGTATCCGATGGTTGGGGAACCATTTTTAAGGCTTCGTCAGGGTTCCACTGGTTTTTATTTTTATGCACTCCTGCTTCCTCCACGTTGTGCCACGAAATTTGCCACGCGTCACCAAGCCTTGTGGCGACTACTATACTGTACTGTAGTCCCGATTGAATCCTACCGAATAGCAGTTGTCGTATTGGCGTCAAGTGGGACACGGTTGCGGTCAAATTTGCTTCAAGCGGGAGTCGTACTTTGCTCTTATTGGCCATATCCCAAAAAAAAATCCTCAAAAAAACTTGAAAGATTCTCCGTTTATCCGACCAAGAAAAAGGTTGATTGGACGATGAAGGTCGACTTAGTGAATCTATGTGGAACAACTGTACTTTTGTGCCGCGAGAACGAGGTCATTTATTGTAGTGTTGTGTATCAGTAAAATACTTATCGCAATAACACCGATACAGATAGTTATCGGCTATCGAACGGTCAGAGGTTCCGATATATCGGTCAGAGACCAACAAATTCCATATCGGCAATAACTTAAAAAATATATAGTACGCGTACTATAGTACATTATAATACACTGTTTTACATTATTTACTTTATATAGCGTGTAATGCCACGTATAACAATTTGTTCCGTATTTATTTAACTGATAAATATTACGGGCAGCGCAGCATGTAAACGTATACAAATTTAAAATAATACTTTATAGTTCTAAAACTATACTACCGAAACAAAAAAATGAAAATATATTGTCGAATTCGAGAATCAAACTTTTTAAAAAAGAAAACGAGCAAACAAACAGAGCTGACTGAACCGTCGATGTCCAATTCGTACGGATATTAACTTTTTTACGAAAACTAAGTAGTATTCGTCTTTTTTCATACTTTTCGTAAAATTTATGTAAATTTCGTTGTACGATGATGTACAAAAACGTACGAAAAGCGTAATCTTAGAAAATCCTTAAAATTTTTAAAAAGTACAAAAATTTATCAAAAATGTAAGAAATTTTATAAAAGTGTACCCTAAAAACCCAATTAGTACGGAATATCTACGTTTGCCATACTGAAATATTAAGGAACGTACGGCTATGTACCTTAAAAACCCTAAAAAAACTCGTAAAATAACTCTAAAATGTACGAACAGCGACGGACACTGTAGATAATTGTAAAAATATTGTACGGGTACAAAGTAAGTTACGCATTTTATTTACTTTTCATCATCGTTTGATGCGTACCGTACATGGTATTTGTTAGTTTATACCGTGCGTAAAATGCGTACGGGACATCTATGGACAGAACAAATTTGTCACACTGCCGCCATTTACAACCACCATATTTATCTGTACGGTCCGTAAAATTATCGCCGATAGTTATCGATATCGTTATTATCGCTGATAATAACTGGTAAATATCGGTTATTTATCGGAGATAACACCGATGGCGATATATCGTACCGATAGATCGATATCGGGTACCCGAAAAAAAGTCTATATCGGTTATCGACAAATCCTTACCGATACACAACACTACACCATGAATCGCTATTAGCGTAATGAAATAGATAGCGTGATGAAACAATTAGCGTTATTTACGCTAATTAGGAATGTCGTTTTTTTGGAAATAATTTTTATTCTATTTTTTCGTAAACCCTAATTTGTAAACTGCTTTGTAAAAATTTTCGGTGCAAAATATCTCCACACTAAAATATGTGCATGTACGAAATTGTTTAAATCGTACGCCGTCGCGTTTTTTTGACATCCGCGAATGCCGAAAAATATTTACGCAATTACATGTTAGCGCGACTCCTTCACAGCGTGAATATCTTTTCTGTACTTTTCTACTTGAAAAAGTACAAAAAAGTATGTCTCTGACAGACCGTACACCATATTATTTACGATGACACTATATTAAAGTCATGAATCCTATTTTATGGAGCACCTCAAATAATGTGTAGGAACATTTAGAATGTCTAATTCTATTTGAGAATTTGCCCAAAAAAACAGGGTACCTCAATTAGCGACCAACACGCTAATAGCGATTCACGGTGTACTTTATTGGGTACTGTATTTTCGTGCTACGAAGGACACGTGGTATTGTGATACTGACGACAGCGCGTAATTTATGGTATCCCAGTAAACATGCGGATACGTCTATATCTAGTAATTACTGGCACGACTTTCCTTTATGTTGTGCCAGTAGACATCGTTTCTCATTTATGATTGGCGTCACATAGGTTAGTTTTCAGCATAGTTGTCCTATTCGTACGGATTTGAACTTTTTTCCAAAAACTACGTAGTATTCGCGAATTCTATATATTTCGTAAAATTTGTTTAAATTTCGTTGTACGGAAAAATGTACGGAATTTTTAAAAAAGAGACGTTGCACTAATTGCACGGCCGAAGTTTGAATTTGTTTAGAATGGACCACTCTGAACAGGAATTTGCCATTGAAGATGCAATAGAAGCGGCCAGTAAAGGTACCATTGGAACCGCCTTCGAAGCTTTCGCACCTCACCATAAGCTTCCATGCCTAGAACTCGCGGAATAGAGTGGGAGCATGTTAAGGCTCCAGACGGAGGGCTACTTGGAAACAACCAAATATGTATCTGTATCTACTGCAACTTTGAATACAATGGTCAAGCAACAAGGATTAGAAACCACATTCTTGGGAATGTGAAGAGTGGAGGAATTAGAGCTTGCCATTAAAGTCCGGACGAGGTGAAAGAGGAGCTTACTGTATCGGAAACTGAGAGAACTTCTCATAGCTCTCAGAAACTTGTCATATCTAATTTGGATGATCTCACCTAGTGTCCTGGTGGATCTAGCGAGAGCAGTAAGGTGCAATGTGTTCAAACAAAAATAACAAAATTATTTCATAAGCATAACAAAAAAGAGGTAGATGTAGCATGGGCTAAGGCTTTCTTTGCCAACGGCTTGCCGTTCCGACTATTAGATGACCCCTATTTTAAGGCAGCAGTGAAGAAGACCGAGGAGATAGGGGGTTCTTACAAGTTACCTCACCGGAATGCCATGAGAACTCTTCTATTGGCAGAGACAAAGGCAACAGTAAAACAAGACTTGACGAGCTCCATGGAGACGTTAGAAGCCACTGGTGCCTCGATCACATCAGATGGATGGACAGCAGTTGATGACACGCCTCTCATTAACATTCTAGCTGTTACCCCCAAGGGTGACATGTTTCTCACGGCGGAAGACACTAGTGGGCAAATTAAGGAGGCTCATTACGTTTGTAATGTGTTAGAGAAGGGATTTCTTGCGGTAGGGGTCGAGAATGTGGTGCAAGTTGTGACAGATTCTGCCCCTGTGAACAAGGTTCCTTCAATCACCTGGACGCCATGCGCTGCCCACGTTTTGGACTTATTGTTGGAGGATTGGGGCAAGTTACCATTTATTTCAACACTTGTCCGAGAGGGAAAAGAGGTGTTGAAGTTTATTACCAATCATAACATGAGTTCTGCCATGTTCAACAAAATCTCTGCACTTCGGTTATTGAAACCCGAAGAGACGAGGTTTGCGACAAATTTCATCATGCTCCAAAGATTTTTACAAGTGAAGGACAGCTTGGAGTGCTTAATGTTTGATGATAGTTACAAACATTGGACGGGTAAGGCTGCATACAAGATCGAGGGGCTAAAGATTAAAGGTCACATTTTGAGCCCAACGTTTTGGACGAGAGTGACGGAAGCTGTGGCAGTTTCAGAGCCGGTGGTATGGCTAATGAAGGAGTGTGACAAAGGGGCCCCGAACGTGGGAAAGGTTTATTATGGTTTTTATACCGTTGGTCAGTTTTTGCAGAAGTTATCCATCGATGGAGGTGAAAGAAATTATGAAGCCCTACAGGTATTGGAAGAACTGAAGACATCGTTCACGAGCAGATGGGAGATGGCCCAAAGTCACATGTATGCCGTCAGCTTTGTACTCGATCGCGAGTACCAAAGTGCTACTTATGGGCAGAATAAAAATGCGATAATAATGGAAGGCTTTTAGACAATACTTGAAAAAATGTTACCAAATGTGGGGGAGCAGACACAGGCCCGCATTGAGCTGTCTAAATATAGAGATTTCGAGGGTGTTTTTGGAAGGGATGTAACGAATGCTTGTGCTAGGAAGATGCCAGGGTGGAAATGGTGGAAGGAGTTTGGAGGTGTCACCCCGATCTTGTAGAAGGTAGCAATTAGAATCCTCGCCCAATGCTCAGTTGCTAGTGCATGTGAGAGGAATTGGTCAACCTATGACCATATTCACTCTAAGAAAAGAAACAGGCTGACACCTAATAGGGCCCAAGATCTGGTATGGGTCTTTAGCAATCTAGCAATCTTAGATTGTTACAGAAGACCAGAGATATTAGTTATGAAGAGGCCATGGTAGCATGGGAGGAAGAGGAAGGGGAGGTAGGGGAGGAAGGGGAGGAGGTTTTTCTAGATGACATGTTTGACCTAGATTTGGAGTAAAGAGATTTCCAATAAGGAGAGATAAAGGAGAGATGTCTTGTCACTGCCTGCAACGAGATGAGATATTTTAATGTGAAAACAAAACCATTTCCTACAAATTAATGGAAAGATGGTTTTTTTTGTGCTCTAATGTGAACCTGTCATTTTTCATTGTTGGTATGGTGTAACATTCGCAAGTCAATAGAAAGATGGTTTTTATTTTCTTCTATGTGAACTTGAAGTTTTTCATTATTGACATTTTATAATAAGGCCATGTTGAATCAGCGACGATGCAGCCTGGTCGCTGGTCCCTATAGTAGTTCAGCGGTGATACGGCTTCGTCGCTGGTTCAGCGACGAAGCAACTTGGTCGCTTGTTCGGCAGGCTGGTTGCTGGTTCAGCGCCGTGGTTGCCGCGTCGCTGGCTTTTTCACTTCACTATTTTTCTGCGTATGCCGTATCGAAAATTTGAAATGTGAAACTTTCAAAAATCAAAAAATGTACGGAAATGTACTGGTACATTGGTAGGTACGCATTTTATAACATTTTTTCCATCGTTAAATGCGTATCGTGCGTAGTATTCGCTCCTTCGTTTCGTGCGTATTATGCGCACGGGACAACTATGGTTTTCAGATTCTTAAAATCTAGAAATATTCTTCAAGCTGAAAATTTGTACGTAATATTTGTACGGCTGGAGGTAATTAATGACTCGTACGAAAATTTTGCGACCATATTTTAATTTTGAAACTGAAAATCAAAATTTCGTAACGGAATGTCAAAAAGGCGCCGCAAACTTTTTTAGGTCACCGGATGTCAGGAGCGTGCGAAGATATTTCGGTCGACCTTCATGCACCGACCATAAGAAGGCACATGGCGTGTACGACGTGTTCGATTCACATTGCCTGTTCGTGGTGGATTTTTTTTCTAATTTTCACGTGTACCAATGTTACGCGACCAGTGTGAAGAAACTCTCCTCCCGAGGAGAGTCTCTTCACACTGGACGATGTGCGTGATTGCTTCACGAATCTAAAAAAGTGAAAAATCCAAAGGTCTACATTTACGCCTATTATGTTGGAGCCATCCAGTAGACATGTTTCGTCTGACAAAAAAAAAAATTTGGTACGAATCTGTACGAAATCGTACGGCGTCCAGTAAACAATCCCACTTTTCCTCTAATGTAAGTTCACCCTTATTATAGGATACTGTAACCATATATAGATTTATATCTGCGATAACCACCCTAACGGTTTACCGCCGTATTCTATTCGTCACCACGCGATATGTCGGCCCCCCTTTGCCGCTCGATAGTCGATTATATCGATTATCGGATATATCCTGATAAAAATATTCACATATACACAACACCAGAAAACGTTGTAACTTATCAGGAAAACGCTTGATTTTAATGACTCGACAGCGAAGCAGCTTTTTATCTGTTCGTAACGGTTTATTGGCGCAAGAAGCCGGTCACAGTTTTACGCCTTCGTAAACAGAAAACTACTCTCAACTGTAATAATCGAAAGCCGTTGGATCGTTTCAATCGTACGAGTGTCCAACGGTGCTAGGGACGAAAACTAAACATATAAATGTTTTCCCGTGGGTAGAGGGGTTCATTATTGCCGGTTTGTCCACACTCCATACGATATGTAAAATCTTCCTGCGGCATTGCCGCTTTCGCGCGAACTCCGTACTAAATAATATCTCGTACTAAGATGTTCGCATTTTAAAGAATTATTCATTCAGCTTGCAGTTTCCGTACTAGCGAATCTCCACACTTTTTGACCGTACAGTACAATATTTGACCGTATTTGAACGGAAGTTGCGTCCGTGTTGACAGTTGCCGACTTTATTCTCCGTCTCTTTTCGTTTTTTTTTTGTCCTTTTCTGGCCCTTGTTTTCTTCTGAGGGTCGCTTGAAGCCCGAGGTGGGTTGAGAGAGACACAGAAGGGAGAGGAAAGGACAGGGTGAGAGAAACGGAGAGAGCGAGAGAGAGGGAGAGAGGGAGAGAGAGGGAGAGAAATAGAGAAAGAGAGAGAGAGGGAGAGAGAGAGAGAGAGAGAGAGAGAGAGAGAGAGAGAGAGAGAGAGAGAGAGAGAGAGAGAGAGAGAGAGAGAGAGAGAGAGAGAGAGAGAGAGAGAGAGAGAGAGAGAGAGAGAGGAGAGAGAGAGAGAGAGAGAGAGAGAGAGAGAGACAGAGAGAGAGTGTGAGAGAGAGAGTGAGTGAGAGAGAGAAAGGGAGAGAGAGGAGTGGAGGCGGCGACTATGGAGGGGTGGAGATGGGTCTTAGGGTCAATTTCAATACTGCTCCTGGCTGTGGCTGCAGGTGATTTTCTTATATTTCATTCATTTATTTATTTATATACATTTTATTTTATTTTATTTTATGTTATTTTGTTTTATTTTATTTAAGGATAGAATCGTGACATTAGGATTTCTGAGCTTTTTCCGACATGGTTAAAGAAAAAAAAAAAAAAAAAAAAAACGGTAGATTGCTCAGTAATAAGCAAGGGTTGAGCTGTGGTTTAAACTTTTTCTCTCTTTTTTTTTTTTTAAGTTATCTAAATTCTGACATAGACTGGGGAAAAAAAAACTTGTGAGAAGAAAGAAATGGATCTGTTTGAAGCTTAAGATTTTTGGGGTTTCCTTTTTTTTTTTTTTTTTTTCGCTTGTCAAAGATTGGGTTTTTACATGTGATAATTTTTATTCCTAAGATACTTTTTTTATCGATAAACCCTTAAAATATGTTTCAGATATATATAATTTGAAAAAAAAACCAGAAATTTTACATTAATGATGCTATATTTTTTGGTTTGTTTGTTTGTTTATTTTAGTTTTTGGTTTGGTTATAATATGTTAAAAAAAAAATCTTATTTTTTTTATGTTTAAGTTTTAGTAATAGTCACTGGAAGTGGGTTTTTTTTTGTTTTTTTGCCAAAAAAAAGTGTGTTTAATCTGTATCTTCACAGAAAAACTGTCTTTAAAAAAAAACGATCTTGATAAAAAAACATATTAGAAAGTATAATTGGTTTTTTCAACTTCCGAAACTTCAGCAAATTTTTTACTTTAATGCACTACCATCCATCTTTTTTTTTCCGTTTTCTTTGTTTTGCTTTTATTTCTGCTTTGTTTTCATTTTTTTTTTTTTTTTCATTTTTCCGTTTTAAAAATTATGCAGATGGAGTTGAAATCAATCAAAATCTCGATTCATTCGAGGCGAGAAAATTTTCAGAACAAAGTGATTTTTCGACTTTTGGGAATAGTAATATTTCGGACGGGGAAAATGTAAAATTAAAGAGCTCGTTATCTTCAGAAAAATTGAAGAATTTTGACCCAAAAACTGCAAAATTTTCGACAATTCCGGAGTTTTATGCTTCTGAAGAGGAAAGAGAGTTCTGGGATAGTTTATATCACGAAGAGGGGGGGGAGGGAGGGGATGAAGAGGAGGAAGAATTGAACTACAAGAGTACTTGGGAAGATGATTTAATTGCAGAGAGAGGGAATTCTACGAGACGGAACCTTGCAGGTGATTATTTCTACCCACAAAATCCAGTTTACATTGAATAAAAATAGAACATTTTTTAATTTGATTTTCAATGAAAACCAATTTTTTGATTTTTTTTTTACCTTCCCAAATCAAAAATTTGTATCCCGGAGACCTTGTCCACAGCTTATAGAAAATAACACAGAATTTTTGCACGTTTTTTATTTTTTGGCGGAAGGAGAGAGATGAAAGATAAATGATAAACCTGATAGGTTTTACATGTCATCAGTTATCTTCTTCCAGAATCTGTGGAAGAAAAAATGTTAGATTAAAATCTTTTATGGAGAAAAGATGATGATGAAAGGAAGAACTATATCGATATTTTTCTCTCCCTCTCCCTTTCCCTCTCCCTCCCCCTCCCCCTCCCCCTCCCCCCACCATCCCGTGCCTCTTCCTCTCCCTCTCCCTCTCCCTCTCCCTCTCCCTCTCTTCCCCTCCTCTGTCCCCCTCTCCCCTCTCCCCCTCTCTCCTCTCTCTTCCTCCCCGCACTCCCCCCTCCCTTTCCCCTCTCTCTCCCTCGCTCTTTCCCCCCCCTCCCCCTTTCCCTCACCCTCTAGAGAGTCTCCGTTTAGATGACTTTGCTTGTTTGTGCGAGATGATTTGATATTTACAACCGTTTTTGCCGGCAACTCAGTTTTTTTTAAAAGAAAACCATAAACCCTTTCCAACTACGCCACGGACGTCTACTAATGTGGTCGTTGTAGTAAATCCTTAACATAAATTTTGTTACCATCGGTAATTAACGCGATTAACTTTCCAATTCTCCTGATCAGGGTTTTGTCCGCTGGAAAGGTGTTGGAAAACCTGCTGAATTTATCAGTGAATTTATTTGTTAATTTATTTGTTAGTTATATTCATATTTACAGTCATATTTTAGCGGCAAGTGTCTACATCAACTGAAGTCGTATATTGCTCAAAGTTTTGAAAAGTTATGTTCCGTCTAGCGGTTGAAATCTACACCTTCAATTTTTCAATTTTCATTTATTCTTTCTTTCTTTCTGTTTTTGTGCAGCTTGCGATTACTCCCGAGGTCGATGGGAATATGACCGTTCGCGTCGACCTTATACTTACGGTTGTAAATTTATTCGAACTGCTTTTAATTGTCGAGGAAATGGGCGGAGAAACGTAGGATATGAGAAATATAGTTGGAACCCGAGTAACTGCAATCAAGAGCGATTCAGTGTCAGATACTTCTTGCCACGAATGAGGGGAAAAGTAAGTTTCGTTTCAAAAACTCTCATTTCATAGTTAACTATGTAGAGGTTTATTTTTTTTCACCCAGGTTTACTTTTTTTTTTGCCCTAGCTCGTTTTTTCCTGGTTAAATTGCTTCTTCTTGAATTGTTTGAATGTGACTACAAGGCCTCTCGAAGGTCTCCTCGTACTTAAGCTGGTGGAAACAAAGCAGCAGAATTTATATGTTGTTTTTGTTTACATTATTTTGAGTGCAGGTAATTGCTATTATTGGAGATTCTTTTGGGCAAAACTTTGCCGAGGCGCTTTCTTGTCAAATTGCGGCTTGGACATATGTGCGAGCGAAGAAAGCAAAAATCGGAGGAGTTAGCGTTAAAGGGGTAGAAGTTCCCGCTTTTGGTATTAAAATTTTCACTATCGGATCTCCTTTTCTTGTCCAGCATACCAGTAATCCTGCATATTTTGGAAAATACAAAGTGAAATACACAGTTAAAAATAGTTATTTAGTTTGGCTTGATAAGATAGATCCGGCATGGAAAAACGCTTTATCGGGAATAGATTTGCCAATTTTTATGTCAGGTCATTGGTACCAACTTGTACAAGGAATACAATTAGTTCGGGCAGTCACTCTAATTCAGAACGAGAAAATCGTACCGATTCTAGGTCAAAAAGGGTACGAGATCGCTTTGAAAAACGTTAAAAAATTTGTGTCAAAAACCTCAGGACATAGGGGTGTTCCCATGTTTCTTACATATTCCCCCTCACATTATGTCGGTGCAACTATTAACGGAGCTCGGACGGCTGTCTGCCTAAATGTGAAACCCTTTACACCACAACAACAACGGGAACATTTTTTGAAAAACTCTGCCAGAACGTTTCGACGTATAGAGTTGAATAGCTTAGCAGGTTCTCGTTTTCGTTTCCTAGACATCACTTTTCTATCAAGTGGACGGCCGGATGCTCACGTTCAACGCTATTTTGGGGCGCAATCCAACAGTAAAACATCATGGGATTGCACCCACTGGTGTTTACCGGGTCTTCCTGATATCTGGACTGATTTTTTGCAACATGTGTTGAAAACTCAAATTTGAAGACGGGGCTCTCAACGTCCACTCACTGGCCATGAGAATTTGCTTGTGGCGGTAGAAGAAACATTGAGTTTGTACTTAAGTTAATTATGTTCACGAGTCCATGAATGTGCAACTCTCTTTATTTTTTGCCATAATTTGGGATTCTTTCTCAAGGGAGTTTGAGGCAGTTCGAGGTTTCTATCGAAACAAAATTCGTCCAATAAGTTTCTTTTGGAGGCAGTTCAAGAATGTGACAAGGACAGTCTTATCAACACAGGATAAATGTGCCAACACTGGAGATTCTATGTTTTTGTTTTACAGAGAGTAGAACCAGGAGTTTTTTGGATTCTCTTTGTGTCACAAATTTTGTTGGGGTTTCATTTGTATAATAATACAGACCCCCGTTTCTTTATTTTATTTAATTTGTTCCCCGGTTTTTGTTTGGCAAGACTTGATGTTGATAGTGTGCAGTTATTTGAGAAAGCATGTGTTTCTGACAAAAAGAAATGGCAGGTAGTACCGCAGTTCGTTTAGAATGCAATAAGTTGACTGGCCACCTTATCAAGAGGTTGTACATTTTATTTTATTTCTGGAAATGGTTGGTCCCATATTAGCGTTGTCGTAGTGTACTTACACTATTTTGTGACATTTGCACATACAGATCTATGTACATGTTATCATGTTTCTATTCCACAATCTTATGTCTCATTTGAAGCGCTTCCCTTTCCAGTTACTTCATTTTAATTTAAGATTTGACAATTTCACAGAAAAATACAACGCTTTTGTTTGCATAACAACGTGCAACAGGAAAGTGGCTATAGGATAGAATAATTTTATACAATTTTGTTCTCGGTGTCATTCAAATACATATGACGTTTCTTTATCTGATAGGCCAATCTGGTAAAAATTGGTTATGTTCATAGACCCTTACTTATTTTTATTCCGCACAAAAGTTAATTTTTTTCTCGTTTTCACCTTTACCCTTGATTTCTTTAATTGATACTACAACTTTAACCACTTGCTCCAATGTACTGAATTTAAAAGGTAAACATTAGTGTTGTGTATCGGTAAAAAAATTATCGCGATAGAACCGATACCGATAGTTATCGGTTATCGAACGGTCAGAGGTCCCGATATGTCGGTCGGAGACCAACAAATTCCATATCGGCGATTACTTAAAAAACATATAGTACGCATAGTATAGTACTTTATGATATACTGTTTTACATTATTTACATTATATAGCGTGGAATGCCACTTATAACAATCTGTTCCGTATCTATTTAACGGATAATTATTACGGACAGCGCAGCACGTAGATGTAGACAAATTTAAAATAATACTTTATAATTCTAAAACTATACAACCGAAACAAAAAAATTAAAATACATCATAGATGTCCAATTCGTACGGATTTGGACTTTTTTACGAAAACTACGTAGTATTCGCTTGTTTAGTAGCTTTCTTAAATTTCGTACGTCTCAAATGTACGAAAAATTGTACGGACATTTTCAAAAAAAGAGACGGTGGTTCATTTGCGCGCGCGTTTTTTTTACCTATCCTCCACTCCGTCACTCCGTCTTCAGAAGGAAGCCGCCGTTGGAGACGCCGTAAATTCCGCCGCTCGCCACTAGTTCGTTGCACTTATCAATTTTGCACTTTTGCTTCATTTGCGCGCGCATATTTTTATATGAGCGGCGAGCCGCGGAATTTATGGCGTCTCGCACGCGTATTTTTATATGAGCGGCGAGCCGCAGAATTTATGGCGTCTCGCACGCGTATTTGTATGTGAGCGGCGAGCAGCGGAATTTATGGCGTCTCGCACGCGTATTTTTACATGAGCGGCGAGCCGAGAAATTTATGGCGTCTCGCACACGTATTTTTACATGAGCGGCGAGCCGCGGAATTTATGGCGTCTCGCGCGCGTATTTTTACATGAGCGGCGAGCCGCGACATTTATGGCGTCTCGCACGCGTATTTATACATGATCGGCGAGCCGCGAAATTTATGGCGTCTCGCAAGCGTATTTTTATCTGTCCTCCACACCATCTTTAGGAGGACGCCGCCGTTGGAGACGCCGTAAATTCCGGCGCTCGCCGCTAGTTCGTTGCACGTTTTAGTTTTTAGGGTTTTCAATGTTTAAATATTTAAATTTAAAAAGTACAAAAAAGTACGAATTTTACCTACGAATTTTAGAAGTTTGAAATTGTTTTATGCGCACGGAGCGTAGTATTCGTTAGTTTACTCCGTGCGTTTTATGCGCATAGGACATCTATGAAATACATTGTAAAATTTGAGAATCAAACTTTTTAAAAAAGAAAACGAACAGACGAACAGAGCAGACAACCGTCGATGTCCAATTCGTACGGATTTTAACTTTTTTACGAAAACTACGTAGTATTCGTCTTTTTCATACTTTTCGCAAAATTTGTGTAAATTTCACTGTACGGACATGTACAAAACGTACGAAAAAAGCCTAATCTTATAATATCCCTAAAATTTTTAAAAAGTACAAAAATTTATCAAAAATGTAAGAAATTGTATGAAAGTGTACCCTAAAAAACCAAATAGTACGGAATATCTACGGCAACCGTACTGAAATATAAAAGGAACGTACGGCAATGTACCTTAGACCCTAAAAAATCTCGTAAAATAGCCCTAAAATGTACGAACATCGACGGACACTGAACATAATTGTAAAAATAATGTACGGGTTCAAAGTAAGGTACGAATTTTATTTACTTTCCATCATCGTTTGATATGTACCGTACATAGTATTCGTTAGTTTATACCGTGCGTTATATGCGCATGGGACATCTATCGACTGAACACATTTGTCAGACTGCCGCCATTTACAACCACCTTATTTATCTGTACGGTCCGTACAATTATCGCCGATAGTTATCGATATCAGTATTATCGTCGATAACAACCGATAAATATCGGTTATTTATCGGCGATAACACCGATGGCGATATATCGTACCAATATATCGATTATCGGGTACCCGAAAAAAGGTCCATATCGGTTATCGACCAATCCTTACCAATACACAACACTAGTAAAAATCCACTGTACCCCCAAACATTTCATCAGAGGGCCAAAAAACATGCCAACCAGACTGTAGGAATTAAATTTTGGTTAATGTGCTTTTGAATCTCAGGCTTCTACCCATTAGGCGGTCTTAGTAAACATGCGGAGACGAGAATTTGTAGGGTTTACTGGCACAGCGTTCCATTGTGTCGTGCCAGTAAACATCGTTTCTCAATTATGATTGGCGCCAAGTAGGCTAGTTTTTATATTCTTAAAATCTAAATGTATTCTTCAAACTGAAAATCTGTACGTAATATTTGTTTAAGAGGGGAGGTAGTTAATGATTCGTACGAAAATTTTCCTACCAAATTTTAATTTTCAAATTGGAAATCAAAATTTCGAAATGGAATGTCAAAAAGACGCCGCAAACTTTGAAGGTCGGTGGATGTCAGATGGAGCGTGCGAGGATATTTCGGTCAACCTGCATACACCGTGGCGGAAGGCACATGGCGTGTACGACTTGTTCGTTTCTCATCGCCTATTCGTGGTGGATTTTTTTTTTCTTTTCACGTGTATCAATGGTACGCGACCCGTGTGAAGAAACTCTCCTCGCCGAGGAGAGTCTCTTCACACTAACGATTTGCGCGATTGCTTCGCGAATCTAAAAAAGTGAAACATCCAACGGTCTATACTTACGCCTATAATATTGGAGCCATCCAAGTAAACATGTTTTGTCATGTTTCGTCTGCGGGTAACCTTCCATCAAGCGAAAAGTGGGGTTGTTTACTGGAGAAAGTACCTTTCCGTATTAATCCTTACTGGTTTTTTTTTTTTTTTTTACAAAAGATGTTTACTAGAAATTCGTTAAGATTCTCCAAACTTTTTGGCGAAAAAATTCCACCGTCCGATTTCGAATTTTCGACGCAAACGCCCTTTGTATCCGGTGTCTGGCTAGTCTCCTCCGACTATCCTCAAGAGGACACTTTGTTGTTTTTAGAAAGCTTTAGTCCTCTTTATGCCTCAGCTGTGAGAGAGAGAGCTGTTCAGGACTTAAGCTATTTTTGGTTGAGTTCGGTTTAGTACTTACCGAAATTAGTGTGACAGTGAAGTTGGGAGTTCACGGTTCATTCACACTTGGGACACGTGTCGTCACTTCGGAGAATGCGTGAGTATGTCCTCCGTGGACGTACGAAAATTCGGCAGGACCACGGGACTTCGTGAAGTCAGTTCTACGGTGCCAAATCCTCTAATCGGACCGTTGACAGCCGCCGCCAACAAATAGTGACGAGGCGTGACTAGATCATTATCACTTTACGTTGTCTGAACTTCGCTATAAATATTTGTGATAGAATGTTAGATGTACAGCTGGAATGCCTCCGTACAGCTTAGTGTAGTTTCGGTGTATAAAAGTAGGACTTAGTGAATTTGATTTTTAGGAACAAATGATATGAAAACTGTACCCTCAGTTTTATGTAATTTCATTTCTACATATCTCGCAGATTTGTGAGCGGAATTAATTGAAATTTGTGTGTGTGTTCCTTTGTATGTTATCTACATTGTGGCAAATTTTCAGAACGTTTAGAGCGTTTTTCTGAAAGTTATAGTCTGTCAAAGTTTCTGTTCAGCCATCGGTATTTGTGGAAGCTTCCTCTCTTGATTTGTTCTACGATGACTACTGCTGCATCTTCTTCATCTTCAGTGCCAGCAGTTGTGTCAGAACAACACACTTTGCGCTTACCGGACGCGTGTATTGGTCCACTTATAAAAGTCAAAGTCGATCCACGACGGACGTGAAGTTATAAACTTACATGTGGCAAATAGTGTGTACCTTGTGACATCAAAGCCACCCTGTTTGACGACAAAATCTTGGTTATAGGACATCTTGTCACGCCTCCGTTGGTACAACGATAATACATGAATGTACAAATGGTACATTCAAGGACATTTGTACAAACTTTAATTTTGCAACGATTTTCGTTGCCATTGGTACGACAACAAATAAAAAAACATTCGAGTTGTACATTAGCATGACGCTACTAGATATTTTAATCGGCGTCCGCCCATACAAATACGCAGTTGCGATTGCAATTCTGTGTCCTCCATTGGACTACAGAATTCAGGAAGCCTCTAGATAGTTTTTACCTTACCCACTTTTAGCCAAAAAAACTCTTGCCCAAGAAACAAATTGACAGTCTGACTATATTCGTGTGCAGCATGGACTCCTTTGAGTCCGTAGAAAAAATAATCACTGAAAACGGCCAACCATCCGATAAGTTATGAGGCAGCAAAGATGCCAATCTTTTATACAAGCTCTTTGGGAGATAGGTGCTACCTACCCAAAAACCCAAAGCCCCCCCCCCCCCCCCCCCCCTCACAACCCCTATCTACTGAGGTACGATCCAATCAGGAGATTGTCCTGCTCAATTCTATCGTGCCACGTATCACCAGGTCACGCCACGTCCGAAAGCCGCCAAAGTGACCATTCCGGGACCTCGGCGATGATTAGCGCTGTGGATGAAGACTGGCTTTTGATATACGCCATCGAAATAAATGTCCGATTCATTTGTTTCATGCAAGGGATTTGATGCACGCACTAAATCTAATATGTCTCTATGTTCACTATTTGTAGTTTCGTTAATCGGACTAATGTTCATATTAATGTTTAAATAAATATCTTACCCCATGTACAGTAACGAACTTCAACAACAGACCGGTTAGAGCTGACGGCTACACCTCGCTTTACCGGTCGGAGGTTCGAGTCCTGCCGGACGTAACCTTTTGTTGAGAGTGACTTATCTCACTTTTTAGTCCTGCTTGTGGAGCTAAGTCAGCCATGGCTCAACCACCCTCTCTAACATTCAGTGACTACAACAAGTATGGGGGCTAGAGAGAGGAGGTGGAGGCAGGTTGTCCGCCCTTTTCTTTTCCTATTTTGCTGATATATTTAGACCTAGAAAATACCCTATAAATCTAGTACTTTCAACACTCCCCTTGTTTTCTAGTATAATCTTAGCTGCGGTTTTAGTCCACAGTTTTATATACAATATTTTAACTGGGGAGAAGGCACTGGTTTTGTCATCATATCAGCCACCATCTCCTCATCAGATTTATATACAAGATTCACTATCTTATTCTAAACTTTTTCTCTCACAAAACTCAATCTTATATCCATATGCTTAGCTTTTAAATGATGTTTTCGATTAGCTGCAATTGCAATGGCAGCTTGATTATCACAAAAAACTTCATGCACTCCCTCCTACATATACCCCAGTTCTTGCAACAAGGACTTGACCCACATCAACTCTTTCACAGCAGAACACAACGCCATATACTCAGCCTCCATAGTGGACTGAGCAACCACCTTTTGTTGCTTGCTGCTCCAACAGTAAGCACCTTCCCCCACATACAAAACATACCTAGAAGTGCATCTTCTCATTGGTGCATCCCCATAACTGGCATCACTCCAAGTAGTGAAGTCAGTGTGCTCCTCTCCCAAATGCAACCATAACTCTCTGGTTCCCACCAGATATCTCATGACTCTCTTGGTTGCCTCCGAGTCTCTCTTCCTAGGATCATTAAGACTCCTACTAAGTTCTCCAACTGGTGCGGCTATATCTGGCCTGGTACAATTCATAAAGTAGATTAAACTTCCTACAACCTGACTGTAAGGAATAGACTTCATAAATTCTCTCTCTTCTGGACTCATCTTATCATCTAAGATGATCACTCCTTCTTCTACACTCCCATGACTTACTTTCTTCAAGTCCACGGGAGTGGTAAAAATGTTTGTGTTATCCATCTGGAATTTCTCAAAGATATTTCCTATTGCTTCTTTCTGAGTTAATCTGATGATCTTTTTCTTCCTCTCTTTCCATTTGAATTCCTAAAAAATATCTTGCCTCCCCTAAATCCTTCATGTTAAATATGTTTCTAAGATCTTTCTTTAACTTATGGATCTTATCCATAGACTTACTTAACACCATGAAATCATCGACATAAACTGCAATAAAATGACTCCATTCTCATCCTCAAACATATAGATAGAATGGTCAGAGCTGATCCGGATATATCTTAGACCAGTGAGAAACTCATCTTGTTCCACTGTCGGGGAGCCTCCTCAATCCATATACGAATTTTATGAGCTTGCAGACTTTGCTCTCCTCTCCTTCCTCCACAAACCCCTCTGGTTGCCCTATGAAGATTTCTTCCTCTAGCTCACCATTGAGGAAGGCGGTCTTAATGTCCATCTGGTGTATCTCCATGTCTTTTGCTGCCGCTAGACTGAGGAGAATCCTTACTGATGGGAACCGAACAACTGGAGCAAAAGTCTCCTCATAGTCAATCCCCTCCTTTTGAGTGAACCCCTTTGCTACTAACCTCCTCATAGTCAATCCCCTCCTTTTGAGTAAACCCCTTTGCTACTAACCTAGCCTTATATCTTTCAATGGTATTATCAGGGTTCTGTTTCAGTTTAAACACACATTTGCACCCAATCGGTCTTCTATCTGGGGGACAGTCCACTAGTTCCCAAGTTTTGGCTTCCATGATGGAAGCCATTTCATCATTTATGGCTCTAACCCATCTGTCTCTCTCAAGAGTGTTTAGTGCCTCCGAGTATGACTGAAGCTCATCAGGGTGAGACAACTTAGTTACCTTGTGGGCGGCATGTTTATTGTATATCTTTTTGCTGCTTGTTCGCCCTCCTTCAAAATCCGAAACTGGAATGGAGGGAAGTCTCAAATTTGTGCTCACCGTTTCATCTGCTCCCCTCTCCCTGGAAGTCTGTTCCAATTCCTCCTATTCTGTCTCCTCGGAGTGCGTAGGAAGTTCAGGTATATCTCTTCTATCTTGAATCTCCCATGAATCCGCAAACAACGTTTGCGGACTTTTGTCCCTTCTAGGAAGAACCGAGTCCTCTTCACTCTCGGACTCAAAACTGATTCTTATTTTTTTAGTATATTTGAAGGGATCAAATGACTTCACTTCATCCATGACAACTAGGTGTTTTACCAGAAAGATATCTTGCTTTGCTAAGTCATAGAATCTATATCCGTTGACATCCTCATCATATCCCACAAAATATCGTGGTTTTTCCTTAGCATCTAGTTTCAAGTTTTTCCTATCCGTATCAAGACTGTAAACTTGACTACCGAATACTTTCACGTGAGAAATATGTGGTTTCCTTCCAGCCCATCTCTCATAAGGTGTCGTTCCTTTCACGGCTGAGGTAAGGACTCTATTCTTAATGTAGTTAGCACATTTATGGCTTATGCCCAAAATCTCTTTCCTATCTTCTTGTCGGCCAACATACTACATACACTATCTCTTAGAGTCCGGTTCAACCTCTCAGCTACCCCATTTTGCTCTAGATTATAAGGCACTGATGCTGAACTCCCTCATCCCTCAAGTATTTCTCAAATTGATTAGAGGTATACTCTCCCCCATTATCACTCCTTATTCTTTTAATAGGGGTTCCGTGCAACTTCTCACTCCAAGCCTTATATTCTTTGAAGTAAGTTGGTGTTTCAGACTTTGTTTTTAGGAAGTAGACTATAGAGTATCTGGACAAATCATTAGTTATTGTCAGCATAAACCTTTTCCCTCCAACCGAGGGTACTTTTGCTGGTCCCCATATATCTGTGTGGATTAGATCTAGTACTTTCTCACCTCTATATGTGGCGGCTTTTGGAAAGGGAAGTCTGTGAGCCTTACCTTGGGCACACCCACTAGAATCATCCAAAATTTTGTTATCCCCAAACTGAATGCCTTCTACTACACCAAGCTTCTTCATTTCCCTCAACCTATCAAAATGCACATGCCCCAACCGCTTATGCCAAATCATCAACTTTGGAACACCAACATAGTAAGCATTCTTCTTTTCATTACTCAGGTTAAGCCTAAACATTCTTTGGCTACCCTTATCTGCTATGAAGTATAACTCATCTCCAAACTTAGCAGTAAAGACTCCTTTTCTAGTGAAGGTATCAAATTCTTTGTCATCAAATACAGACGTAGAGACAAGAATTTTACTCAGCTAAGGAATGTAAAGTACATCTGAGAAAGTGAGTATAGAAGTCTTACCCTCCACTAAAACTTTCAGATCTACCGAACCCACTAGATCTGTAGTAACTACTCTCCTATCCCCATACTCAATCTCTACTTTGGGAATATTTCTTAGTTTGGTGAAAAGATGCTTATCACGACACATATGCATGGATGCACCTAAGTCGATGATCCATCCTTCCTGTACACTTTTGTTTATGAGGAATCTCCTTCTTCTCCAAATTCTCGTCAAGAAGAAGCTCCCCATCCTCTTCCTCAAAGGACTCGTCCTCGGTTTCCCCTTTCACTTTTGTGACCACAAGTGCCTTTTTCTTTCCTCCGGAAGAACCCCCTCCACGGTTCTCTTGGAGCCTCAGCTCCGACAGCTTGACAGAATACGGTATGAAGTGTCCCGGTTTTTTGCAAAAGTGACAAAGACCCTTTGGAGTCCTCGGTCCTCTAGACTGATCTCTTTCCCCATTGTACGTTTTCTTCGGGTCCTTCCCCCATCGGTCCGCTCTTGCAGCTAGAGCTGGAATGCTCTTTCCTCCTCTCCTAATCTCCATTGTGTTTTCCTGCACAAGTATCATCCGGACCACTGTCCATGTATTCCACGTCCATGAACTATCAGTCATTTCCTGTACTCGGTACGCTATGTTCTCGTACTCGGCTGGTAACTTCATGATGAGAGTGTTAACTTTCATCTTCATTGTACCTCTCCACCCGGCACTCTCCATCTCCATATACAATCAAGAGAGATCATTGCAATAATCTATGTTGATATTTCAGTATTTTCTAGGTTTGTTTTAGTATAGAAAAAGAGCATAGGCAGTCTACCTCTAACTCCCTTCTCCAAGCCCCCACACTTGTTGTAGTCACTGAAGGTTGGACAGGGAGTTAGAGCCATGGCTCCTTAGGCTCTCTATGGAGACAGGGTGTAGAATTGCTACACTTACCAAAAAGGTATTTGACGGACCCAGGAATTGATCCTGGTACCTACCGTATGTCAAGCAACCTGTAGCCGTTAGCCTTATCCGTTGAGTCTAAGACTAGTGCTAGGACATTTCGGGTTGGTAGATATTTAAATAGTATCTAGTAGGATTTTCCATTTAACTGGTTTACGGTTTATAGGGCATAAAAATAGTTGTACTTTAAAGTACGGACGAAACAAATAGTACGGACAATTTTTCCAACGGTCCGTATTAAATGCCGAAATAAATCGGACGGCCGTGGTTAGCGCCGGCTTCGCGGAAGGACAATTTGGCGATTTGCAGACGCCGCCACTCCGGATGACACGTGGCAACATCATACGGGTTTACACAATTTTCGGAACGGAAGATAACAAATCCAAAAGTGACAAATATCGCAATATGGCATTGTCGTACAAAGTCCGAACAAAAAATACTCTGGCACCTGTACTTTCTTGTACGGTACCGTTTTTCTGAGGTGGCATGACCTGGCGCCACGTGGTGAGAAAACATTTGAAAGTAGGAATTCCGAGGACTATAAGAACTAGTCCGGAGATGACATGTGTTGACTTTTTAGCCATGTCGTATGATGTGTACAAAAGGTAAATCGGTACCTGTACCTTTATGTACTATACATTAATGTGATTGGTCCATACCTCAGTACTAGGGGGTTTAGAGCGGGGTTTAGGACTTATAATATTTTGGGTAGGTAGCAGACTCTCCCAGAGAGCATCTTTATAAATGGCAAACTTTGGCCAGCCATAACAATCAATTTACTTGGCCATTTTCAGTGATTCTTTTTGCTGCGGACTCAAAGGAGTCCAAGCTACACAAGGGTGTAGCTGGTCAAAGTTTTTGCCTGCTTGGGTGGCTGCATTTCTAAGGGAAAATCAAAGTGGGTGAATGTATCCAAATCACATGTTCTAACTTTGCATTTTGTGGTGGAACTGAGCACACACAAAGTCTTATTTCACAAGGGTGAAGCTTTAGTGGGGTTCTGATTGTCAAGCGGTCAATCATTTTGGTTTATATAAGCTTGGAGTCGGCACTATCTAGATTAACTTCTTTAACGAACTTCGACAACAGACCGGTTAGAGCTGACGGCTACGCCTCGCTTTATCGGTCGGAGGTTCGAGTCTTGCTGGACTCAACCTTTTGTTGAGAGTGACTTATGTCACTCTTTAGTCTTGCCTTTGGAGCTAAGGCAACTACGGCTTAACCACCCTCTCTAACCTTCAGTGACTACAACAAGTATGGGGGATAGAAAGAGGAGGTGGAGGTAGGTTGTCCGCTCTTTTCTTTTTCTATTTTGCTGATATATTTAGACCTAGAAAATAACCTATAAATGTAGTACTTTCAACAACGATTTTTTCCTTTTGAAAACTTTCATTATTCCCGGGCGGCTCAATAGGATCCTACGTGGTACTAATCGAAATGTAACACGTAAGCAATTTTTACTTCACTGGCACTACCTGATGGAAAGGTATTACAAATATTAATGCCGGTAAACGTGACCGTACGATTACTGGGAACTTCTGATGGAAGGTTACCATGACAAAAAAAATGGTACAAATCTGTACGAAATCGTACGCCGTCCAGTAAACTTTTCCTATAATGGAAGTTCACCCTCATCACGTTTTTATGTGTGGTGTGTGTCGGCAAATTTTAATTATAAACTTGATATTGATTTACCAATTATCGATCAGTCAGAGAGCCCGATACATCGCTTCGGGACCAACAAAAAATATCCCGATATTTTTTATGGGTAGGGATGTCCGAACATTTTCAGTACGTTATTTAACTTACAGAAAAGGGGGATTCTTCAAAAAATTCCGGTAGAACGGCGTACGGAGATACCGTGATAGATATCCACCCGATATCAGTGGTTGCAAAAGTCAAAATTTCCGATACCCGAATCCTACATTTTTCTTTTTTCAAAATCCGAACACCTGAAATCCGCCCGCGTTATGTCACGATCCTAAATTGTTACCCTGTACCCAATACTTGTTTACGAAAATAAAGGCAGCCGAAACTCGATTCCTCGCGACTACCCGTACCCGCCCATACACGAATAAGTACAAAATTAATGGTACATCTCCCTTATACCTTCCACGATACCAAGAGTATAAAGTATCATAATGTTGTATAGTATGGAAAATACTATATTGTACAGTATTTTGGTGGAAAGTACCTACGAAACAATTTTATTTCGTTTTTTGCTTCCCTTGCTATACCCAAATTTGTTTTTTTTTTTTAATCACCCAACGGAATTCGGCCAACCCCAATATTTTGGCACCCGAATTCGTTTTGGATCCGACGCTAGCAGTTGGGTACATATTCGATTACCCGATTGCGATGTAAGGAAAAAAAAATACAGGGACTTCGAACTCCAATTCATTCTTGGGTCTTTAAGCAAAATTTTAAGTCGTCTTCGGCTCTTCCTTCGCCTTCTCACACTATTGCTTTTATCTAACACTTTTTAAAATGAGACACGACAATATTTGTATGAAATGAAAGATTTTTTAAAAAACATTATTTTTACTACTTTTGGTTTTAATTTTATGGCAAATCGAGTGAGAAAATTCGGAAAAATGAAGTCAGGAAGTCATGGTGGAGAGTTCTTAGATTTGTCACGTCGATGTTGTCACGAGTGAGCATGACGTCATAATGTCACAAAACCCCAACTTCTACAATGTCACAAAAAACTACTCGTCTACAATCGTCGTTGTTTTTGTAGATGTCACCAATTGTCGGGCGTTTCGTAGTCGTATTCTATCGTCACAAGTAGCACCAATGTCTACTACCGTCACATTCCAAAGTTCCGATATCATTTTCGCATATTGGAACGCTCTTCAAAGTAGTACAATGAATCTTCACTAAAATCTAAAGTACTTCTTCAAATTACCGGTTACATGGGAACACCCCTTTACTTACATCTGTGACGATCGACGCTAACCATGACGGTTGTTAGCATCTACAATTTATCTGCCCTCACAATATTTTTTGTAACTGCTTCGGACGCCGCATGCTTTTGCGTGGCATTTCAAACGTCCAACCTTCCAACCCTATACTGTCCATGGTTGAAGAAGATGCCTTTGCCTTTGCGTCACCTGTCAGGTCGCCCTAAAAACAAAAAAAAACCTTATTAGACACAAAATGATAAACAAAACAAATTGTGTACTTTTCCTCGTCGTTTTAAATTGTCTAAAAGTTTTTAAAACTTTTGACTCATGCACAACTGTTTCCCTACTCTTAAAGCTGTGATACTTTGATTTAAACAATGTCTTTTACAATAAAGATTGAACATGAAGTTTTTTGACGTGGTCGTGTTTGAAAAACAGGAGACGACAACATTTAGTACATCTTAAGTTTGACGATGACGCAAATTATACTTTCATTTTTTTCGCCTTCTTCGATATGTCAATTTATAACGACTAGGAAACAACTTGATTGTGTACTTTTAGGTATTTAAAATAACATGAACAACGGAACATTGTAAGGGCTTTCACCAGCTATGGCGCAAACATACGTGCTTGTTGCGGGCACAGTTCTTCAATAGCGGAAACCACACAGAATGTGTATGTTGAGACGCTACTTTCCCATAATCCTTGTAGGCGTTGTACACAAACATAAATTGAGGAATCATGTATATTTCGCACTTGTATTTCGCCGTTCCCAAAAAAAAAGCACGATAAAAGTGAAATTTTTAAGTTTGTCAATTTTGGTCTTACAAAGTTCTCCAATTGCTAAGCAAAAATTACATCAACTAAGCTCTACAAAGCCATCAGTCACACCTAAACCAAGTTGGCCAAAAATTACAAACATCCCATACATGTATGACACTTGATTAACAAAGGTCAAAAAGCTTATGAAGTATCCCTCTTGATTACAAGGTCTTAAACCGTAAAGACAATTCAAATGAGTTTATGTACTATCTAAACAAATAAACTTTAAGCTCATGAGAGACAATGATAGCAAGTTTCCTCACTCGTAATATTCAATACGTACTTTGTCGACTCAAGATGAAGCGACCTCCAAAGGAGGAGACTACAAGCACCGAGACCTGACTGACAATTTTATACTATTTGCCACGCTGCCTGTCGTCATTACTGTTAAAAATTTACAATGTTAATGCAAAGTTAGAATATGCAATGTGAAGTTGATGCAAAAAAGAGTGGCGTATTATAATCCAATTAAGTGAAACAACATTGTTAACACAGTTTTATATTTTCGGCCAAAATATATGCAGCCAAATAGTGTTATTAACTCTATAACGATAAGAAGTGTTGCAATTTTGTGTCCTCCATTTGGACCAAAATTGAGGAAGCCTCTAGGTGATTTTGAACTAACCCAATTTCAACTAAAGCAACTACCACCCAAGCAGACAAATAGATAATCTCACTCTACCCATGTGTAGTCTAGACTCCCCTAAGTCCACAGCAAGAAGAATCACTGAAAACGCCCAACTAGGCGATTAGTTATGAAGTGGCCAAGATACCAATATTTATACAAGCTTATTGGGAGAGAGGCGGTTACCTCCTCAATCTACTAAGTCCTATGAAACTCTGAGACCTCCATTGGCCTTCGGAGTATGTAGATCCAAAAGAAGCTAATCTAGATAGTGCCGACTCCAAGTTGATATAAACCTAAGTGACTGACCCCTTGACAGTTAGAACCCCAATATAGATTCACCCCTGTGAAATAACACTTTCTGTGTGCTCAGTTCCACCACAGAATGCAAAGTTAGAATATGATATTTTGACATATATACCCACTTCGACTTTCCCTTAGAAATGCAGCCACCGTGGCTGACAAAACCTCCGACCGACTACACCCCTGTGTAGCTTAGACTCCTCGAGTTCGCAGCAAAAAGAATCACTGAAAATGGTCAAGTAAATTGATAGTTATGGTTGGCCAAATTTTGCCATTTATACAAGGTGCTCTCCAAGGGAGGCAGCTACCTGCCCAAAATTTTCTAAGTCCGATTCCCCCTCTAAAACTGTATCTTCTGAAGTACGGCACCAATCAAATTAGTGTGTCGTACAGAAAAGTAGAGTTGCCGATGTATTTTCTGTACTGCCATTGTACAACATGGCCAAAATGTCGACACGTGTCAAATCGGGATTTGTTCCCGTAATCTCCAGAGTTCCCGTCATCGAATGTTATCACGCCACGTGTCATTTCACGTGGCAAAGACCGTAAAACGCCAAAAGTACCTCTTCCGTGATCGCTGCGCCTATCGCGGCCGTCCGATCAAAACCGGCTGTAATCCTTGCCGCTGGAATTAGACGCGCGGTACTTGTTTCGCGGTCGAAACAATTACGCGATATCCGTTTCATAAAACATTGAAACCGTACTCCCTACTACCTAAAAAATGTTTCCATGAACTACATATCTATTTCCTGTTAAACGAACTAGTCTACGTGTTACTTTTTAAATATGTGTCAAACCCTACATATACTAGCATAATTTTAGACTTAACGGCTAGAGCTAACGGCTACTTTGACTGGCGGCAAGTACCAGGTTCAAACCCTGCGCCAGTCATCCTTTTTACGAACCTTCTTAATTTACCTGTCTCTCTTAGAGAACTCAGGCAGCCATGACTTTGTCTCCCTATCCAGCCTTCAGTGACTACAACAAGTATGGGGGCTTCGATAAGGGAGTCAGAGGCAGAGTGCCTCTGCTCTTTTTCTATCCTAATACACACCTAGAAAATACTAAAATATCAACACTTCCCTTATTTTCTAGTCTATTTTCCTTTCAACTTCCAAAAAAAAAAAAACAAAATACCCCTTTCCGATTTTCCTTTTTCTTTTTCTTTTTCTTTTCCTTTCATAAACCTTTATGACAATACCCTCATATTTTAAAAGGTCCATCAGATGAGCTGAAATAAACATTTCATCTTGTTGATCACATTTTTTATCAAGCATCCCAATTTTCCTAACCCTGAGCAAAGATTTTATCCACCTCATCACTTTTTCATCCACACACAACCCGATTTCCTTCTTGCAATCCAAACAACCAGCCCCATCTCCAATCTGCAACATAAACCCAGATGCTAACCCTTTTACAGGCACACCTTCATAAATACCATCACTCCCTTTAGCGATGTCAAACCCATTACCCGCAAAAATTGAACTTTTCTCACTCTCTCCCATGGATTTCTTTCCACTCTCTCTTTCTAAGTTTATTCCCAATAAGTATTTCTCCTCCCCTAAACCTTTCATTAAATATTCCTCTTCTCTCTTATCCTTTAAAACCTCCTCTAGAATTAATTCTCCCCTTTCCTTAGAAACTGTTGAAGTCTCCCTTTCCGACCAGTTTTCTGTTTCCAAAATATCTATGAAACTATCCTCAATATTGTCATGCCACATCGTGTCGGTTGCCCGCGCGCACGATATTATCCACGCACGCGTAGTATTTTGCATGTATGCGCAGTATTTCTCACGCACGCGCGGTATTTTGGACGCACGCGCGGTATTTTGCACGCACGCGCGGTTTTCTTGCATGCACGCGAAGTATTCCGCGCGCACGCACGGTTTTGGGCACGCGCGCGAGATTTGATGCATGCACGCACGATTTAATGCATGCACGCACGATTTTCGCAAGCATATATAAATTTCGTTCACACGTGCGATTTTACGCCGATTCAATTATTTATGACGTTTACGCGATTCGCGTGCACGTTTCGTTGAATAGTACTAATTCCGTGCGATATGTTTTATTTCGTGCGCAGGTACGCGATTTTCGAAGTTGGACGCGAAACATCGTTTGGGGGACGTGACGCGATTTCAAGTATTTCGTGCTAGACCTTTTATTCGTGCGATATGGTTCGTTTCGTGCGGTATGTTTCGTTTCGTGCGTATGCACGCAATTTTGGGAGTATCGACGTGAAGTATCTTTTGGAGGCGTATCGCGATTTCCTGGCGACGCTTCGATACATATATTTATTTAAGTCGTGAACCCATGTAGGTTCGCGCGCACATGTAGTTAGGGAGGGTTTTTACCCTTGGATGGTGGATTTTGTCAGGCGTACGGCAGACGATGTTGGCTGCCTATTGGCCAACATCTTTAGTAGTTTCATGCATGTAAAGTAGACTAGACGTAGGCTAATTTTGCTTAGGCCTAGTGTAGCTCTTACTTAGCCTAATTCTCAAACTTAGAGAATTTAGCTTTTGGACAAGAATTTTCTCTTGGCAGCGGAGCTTTTCTCTTGCTCTCTCTCTCACCGATTGCCCACGTGTCTTTCTTCTCCTTGTTAGCTAGCTGTAGAGGCTAGATAGAGTAAGATTATTCTCCTTGTTTTTCTGCCCTCGTTTTTAATCCACACGGCCTAAGGCCACGTCCGGAAGGTTTCCCTCCAAAGTTTGTCTTTTGGTAGAAGTGTGGAATTGGAGATCGTGGGGGAGCACATCTGGACCTTGCTGCGCCTTCCTCGGGCAGCTTGACGGTTTGGTTATGTGTTTGTGTCTTGTTTGTATTTCGGTTGGCTTGAAAGGAGTGTATTTTTGATCGGATTTGGATTTTCCCTTGTTCCGGTTGGAATATTTCTTGCTTTGCTGTCGTAACGGGATAACTCTTGTAGGGAATGTGATAAAGACCAGAGAGCCTAGTGGCTACCTCCTGGCTTAGCATTCTTGTCCAAAAGCTCCACTTTTTAAAAATCACATTTTCTAAAAGTTTATTTTTATAAAAATAATTTATAAAAAAATATATTACTTTTCAAATTCAGTTTTTATTCTTGTTTTTTTCTTCCCATTTTCCTGCCTATTTACCTTTCATTTTCAGTTTTACTTCTCAGTTTTGTGTGATAAAATAAAGCTAAAGGAAAAAAAAATATAAAAATTACATTATTTTCAATATAAAATCTATTTTTTCATTTCTAGATTTTCTTCCACCTTTTATTTGAGTTCGTTTTTTTTCCTTTTGATCTAGCTTTATTTTACTACAAGTTCCATTCTACTTTCTCCCTATTTTTGCTTTCGTTTTCAGTTTTGCATTGGGAAAATATATTATAAAAATAATTTAATTTATAAATTTTATTTTATAAAAAAAAAAAAACATTTTGTTTTGGTTTTTTGTTTTCTTCTTTCTTGCTTTCATTTCTTGTCTTCTATCTTGCTTTCACTCTATTTCTGGTCTGCAGATTTAGGTCTAAATTTGGTTCAGATTTTAGGGTTAATCTGCAGAATTAGGGTTTGGCTGCAGATTTTAGGGTTTGGGCAGAGATTTAGGGTTTTTGCAGATTTAGGGTTTATTTTTTGTGATTCTTAACCTTAGGTCAGCATCATACTATCCATGGGTCGCAAATTTTTGGTTTTTGCAACGTGGAATTGGGATTTGGGAAACCGGTTGCCTAATTCTATCGTACTTTGTGTTTTACTTTGAAGTTTTCTCATTATTTTTTATCTTTCTTTCCTTGTTGCCCCTTCATTTGCTATCTAGTTGATGTTTGGTTTGTGTTGGATTTCATATTTTCTTTCCTTTTCTTCTACCAAACTTAATCATTGAGAAAACCTAGAAAAACAAAATATTTATTTAATATAATAGGGTTCCACGAATTATAACCTAAAATTATCATTGACTTATAGTCGGGTATAGCGTGGCATAGCGTTGATACGCTACCCTAGCAGGATACTAATTGCCTGGGTGTTTAGTGGTGGTCTTGGGTATGATTATTTGGAACGAACCCGAGGACTCTGCAAAATCCGACTTGCTTCAAACTAGTCCGGTTCACTTTTAGTACACACCAGAGTATTAAAAGTGTTTGTAAATATCCCGATGCCTTGCGGGTACAGGAGCGTTGCGATATAGTGTGGACACTCGTGTAGAGGGATTGGTGTGGATTGGTTCTATTACGAACCTTTCTTTTTGAGCATTTGCATTCTCTTTGTTTTCATTGCATGCTATCTGGCCGTGAGTGGCCTTGAGTTTCCCTGTGACTATCTGGATTGGATTTTCATTCATAGGTCTTGCCGTGGGTGACACTGTTTAGACAATTTTCTGTCTGTGTCGCTATAGATCTGCCCTGAAAGGTGCTTGGATAGTTCTCTGTTTGTTTTTATAGATCTGGCCCTTCGGTCTTGCCCCATTGTTTACAGGGTAGAGGTTTTGGTATTCCGACTTTTTGCTAGATCTGACAACCGGGTCTTGCTAGAGACTTCATGTGTTCATTTATTTTGTGTGGATTGACATGTCACTTGAGACACCTCGGTTGGGTTGTTTTTAAATTTCCAGTCATAATCGAGGGTTTTCTCTTCGTTTATGCCCACGGATTGGGATAACTTATGTTATCAATCCGGATCTACCCGCGGCAGGACAATTTTCCGTCCACCGAAGTTAGATATTTCTAGTTTTTCCGAGTTTGCGGACGCACTAGTTTCGCTTGCGGCCCCTAGATCTCCGTCAGTTTGGTCAGTATTAACCACAGTCTCATCATTATCCTCAGTTTCCTCTAGGTCATCCCTAGATAGAACCGAATGAGACTTTTCAGATGAAATCTTTTCCCATCCTCTCACATTTCCGTTTTCGATTGGTCCAAATTTGGAACCACTAGTGCATTCTTCCTTTGACGACATGGATTCCTCTTCAAAAGAGGGCATGGGGAAAATGCAATTTTTCTTTTCAGGGATGAAAGATACCATGTCTTTATCTCATTTCCGTATGCTCTATAATACAGAAATAGGTGATTTGTCATTTCGCTATCAAGATCGATTTGATCTTCGTGTGGCATTTTCTCTTCTTAGCCGGTACCTCAAAGGTTCGACCCTTACATTATATTCCCGCAAGAATGATGCTATACTCGCGATGACAGAATTTTCCCCTCCTTTTGCTGGTACACCCGAGGTCATAGATCAAGCGGATATTCCATTCCAGGCCGCTTTTCCCTAGGTCTTAGATGCCCAAGGTGTTGTCCTAATTCCCGCAATCCCAGAAATTCCTCGCCAATATGCTCTGGCCGCTCGTGCTGCTGTCCAGCACGACCAAGGATGATAATTTCCTTTGCGGGGTCCACTCTCTGTTATGTTCGATTTCTTAGAAGCCGAGTATCGGATGCAAAACCCCGATCAAGTGAAAGAACTGATGGATTTCATGCGTAAACCAAGAGAAACTGCCCCTGCTCTACGTGCTCGCATGGAAACTTTGCGAGAAGCTTTACCGGACCTAATGTCCGATGCGGAAGCTGTTCAGAAATTTGTTGGACAGTTCCCAGATCAATCGAAATAGAAAACTGGTCGGAAAGGGAGACTTCAACGGATTCCGAGGAAAGGGGAGAAGTGAAACTCGAAGAGGTTTTAAAGGATAGGGGAGAAGAGAAATATTTGATTAAAGGTTTAGGGGAGAAGAAATATTTATTGGGAATTAAAATAGAAAATGATAGTGGAAAGAATTCCATGGGAGAGAGTGAGGGAAGTTTAGAAAATAGGGTAGTTATCATGGATAAAAATATGAGTACGGAAGATGTAGATCTTATGAGGAACTTAGTGGGGACTAGTGGTTTTTGGGAATATTTGGAGGTGGATGGATTTGACATCACTACTTGGTGTGATGTCGCTTGTGAAGATGTGCATGTAAAAGGGTTATCATCCGGGTATATGTTGCAGATTGGAGATGGGGCTGGCTGTTTAGATTGTAAGAGAGAAATCGGGTTGTGTGTGGATGAAAAAGTGATGAGGTGGATAAAATCTTTGCTCTGGGTTATGAAAATTGGGATGCTTAATAAAATATGTGATCAACAAGATCGAATGTTTATTTCAGCTCATCTAATGGACCTTTTAAAATGTGAGGGTATTGTCATAAAGGTTTATAAAAGGAAAAGGAAAAAAGGAAAAGAAAAAAAAAAAAAAAAATCGGAAGGGAGTATTTTGGTTTTTTGTGGGAGTTGAAAGGAAAATAGACTAGAAAATAAAGGGAGTGTTGATATTTGTGTATTTTCTAGGTCTGTAAATAGGATAGAAAAAGGCAGAGGCAATCTGCCTCTAACTCCCCTTTCCAAGCCCCCACACTTGTTGTAGTCACTGAAGGCTGGATAGGGAGCTAGAGCCATGGCTGCCTAAGCTCTCTAGAGAAGACAAGGGGTAAGTTAGGTACTCTTACCAAAAGTTAGTTGACATCCAAGAATTGATCCTGGTACCTGTCGTCTTACAATCGGTAATAGCCGGTAGCTTTAACCGTTTAGTCTAGCGCTAGTACTAAGACATATTAGGTTTGATAATTATTTAGTTAATTTCACGTAGATTTAATCATTTAACTATAAATGTATACGTAGTGCATAGATACAGTTATATAAAGTACGAAGTACGATAATGTTACGAAATAAATACCGCGCATTTTGTTAGACATCGAACGCGAAACAAATATCGCACGTATATTTTCAACGGCTACAATTGTATCCGGTTTGATCGGACGGCCACGATAGGCGCCGCGATCACGGATTATGTACTTTTGGCGTTTTTCAGTCATCGCCACGTCATGTGACACGTGGCGCGACAATGTTGGATTGCGGCGACTCCGGAGATTGCGGTAACAAATCCGGCTATGACACGTGTCGACATTTTGGCCATGTTGTACAATGGCCGTACAGAAAGTACACCGGCACCTGTACTTTTCTGTACGACACACTAATTTGATTGGTGCCGTACTTCAGTAGATAGAGTTTTAGAGAGGGAATAGGACTTAGAAAATTTTGGGTAAGTAGCTGCCTCTCCCAGAGAGCACCTTGTATAAATGGCAAACTTTGGCCAGCCATAATTATCAATTTACTTGACCATTTTCAGTGATTCTTTTTGCTGCGGACTCAGGGGAGTCCAGGCTACACAGGGGTGTAGTCGGTCAGAGTTTTTGTCTGCCAGGGTGGCGGCATTTCTAAGGGAAAGTCAAAGTGGGTGAATGTGTCCAAATCTCATATTCTAACTTTGCATTTTGTGGTGGAACTGAGCACACGGAAAGTGTTATTTCACAGGGGTGAATCTATATTGGGGTTTTGACAGTCAAGGGGTCAGTCATTTGGGTTTATATCAATTTGGAGTCGGCACTATCTAGATTAGCTTCTTTTGGATCTGCATACTCTGAGGGCCAATGGAGGTCTCAGAGTTTCACCTCTCACACCTCGGTACCTGCAGATGGCCCCACAGATATTTTTACTCAGCTCTTCACGGGTTGGTAGTTGGATCCTTTGTTACTCTTGCGAGGCCAAAAACCACCATTTTTGCCTATTCTCCACCTCATCGGCGGTTTCCTCCTTCCAGCTCTGAACCCCTGCCTCCCTCTCTATCAGGGCGTACTTCTAAGGGTCATACATCGTATCCCTCTCTATCGGGGCGTACTACCAAGGGTCATACACCGTATCCAGAGCAAGGTCCTTCTCTTTCTACTTCTTTTTCGTCTTCCAGGGTTCTCCGCTGATTAGATCGAACATGCGAATCCCACCAGAAAGGAGGAGTCGTCGGACACAGAGACCTTTCGTACCTAAGGGAACAAAGGCATCACCTGTTGGAGATCCATATAACCTTACAACCTTTCGTGCTGCAGGCACCTCTTCAGTGTGAGGGGGTTTGACCGTTTCTCAAGCTGCTCCCTCTCTCGGAGAAGTAGGGGGTACCGGCTCTAAGGGGGGAGACATAGGAGTAATTTCCCCTGTTCAGTTTGTCAACCCTACTCGGCCATACTCTCTCGATTCACCAATCATGAGGAGGAGGAAAAGGAAATGGGGGATGTGAGAATCTCTACAGGGGACAGCTCGAGGATTGCTTTCTTTGATTTTGAGTTGTTGTGGAAATCCTTCACACAATCCAAAATAAATAAATATAGGGGAGGGGCGATCCCGGATGACTTCGAAACTACCTTTTATCCTATGATGGTCAATTATCTCTCTAAGGGTGCTCTCACAGACTTTAAGGATCGATAACCCCTCTTGATGGCACCTAGCATCACGCTTTCTGACCCGGTTCTAGATGCGGCAGTTTTGCAAGCGGAGGTAAACCTAGCTTCAGCTACGGCCGCTCTCGTCACCTCTACCTTCACAGATGACATGAAGTTACTGGCACAGGGGCAACCTTGTGTGAATCAGCTACTAGCAATCCTAACCGCTCGGGTTGCCACGAGAATGGTTGCTATCTCCACACCTTGCACCACTCCATTGAACATCTGGAGGCTCCTCTACACAGAGAGGAATGAGTCTGCTATTAAGGAATATACGGAATTCCGGTGTTTAAAATTGAAACACCGCAGACTCTTATTAACAGACTATCCAACCTCTGTCAACAAACCAAACTTTCAACAATCGATCTTCCGGCTATGGCAACCAAATATTTCATTGCAGTACGAAATTCTTTTGAGCCAACGGGGCAAACTACACTAGTCAATTGGATTGCATGCCAAGCCATCCAAGATATAATTCCATCTGCTAAGGAAATATCGCTAGTCGCCATGAAACTCTACGACCACTTCATTCATAGTAAAGCCAGGGAAAAAGGGGTAACCGGCAAAACACGGGGAAATTTTGCATGGTTTGCTGGAGAAATTCCTTCGTACAATGACGAACCAGTAGAACTCCAAGCTTTGCGGAAGCTTAAAAGAAAACATGTGATTGATAGTGGATCAAAACCACATATGTGAAACTCTGAGACCTCCATAAGTCCTCAGAGTGGACAGCTTCCAAGAAGCCTCTAGGATAACTCTGACCCCTTTGTAATTCAGCGAAAACAACTGCCTTGCTGGCAAACAAAAACTCTTACCACCTGCACCCCTGTGAAGGCAAGACTCCCCTGAGTCTATAGCAAAAAGAATATCTGAATTTGCTCCCCTGAGCAGTAAGTTATGGAGGGTCAAAGTTGACCTTTTGCACCGAAGCTCTCTGGGAGAGAGGGTCCTATCTCCTAATTTTTCTAAGTCCTATCTCTCTCACAGACTCTATCTACTGATGTACGGAACCAATCAGGTTACAATTCCTTACGCAAAAGTACAGCTGCCGGTGTACTTTATGTAGTACATGGCACTAAATGTCCACACATGTCATATCCGGATTAGGTGCCATAATCTCCTGAGATTCCACGATCCAACGTAATTTCGCCACGTGTCATCCGATGTGGCGATGGCCACAAACCGCCGAAATCTTCCTCCGCGATCTCGGCGCTAATCTCGGCCGTCCGATTAAATTCGGATTTAATCGTAGCCGTAATAAATACATGCGCGGTATTTGTTTCACTTACGAAACAAATACGCGGTATTGATTTTTAGTCCGTACCGTAATCCGTACTTTATATATTACCGGATCTTTGTATCCTGTAATCTATTACAATTAAATGATTTATCGTACGTATACATATTTAAATAAATATCAAACTATATACTACGTAACATTAATCCTAGACTTGACGGCTAAGGCTATCGGCTGTTAGATGTCTATCGGCCGGCTAGGTGCAAGGATCAAATCCTGTGGCCGGCATGATCCTTTTATATAAATAAACCCCTAACAAATATAAATTTCCCGTAAACCTCTGGATAGCCTAGGTAGCCATGGCTCTAGCTCCCTCTCCAATTTCTCAGTGACTGCGACAAGAGTTTGGAGAGAGAAGTTAGAGGTAGACTGCCTCGACTTCTTTCTATTTAGACCTAGAAAATACTAAAAAATGAACCAAAAATTTCTACAATATGGGGGTCGATAACCGAGTCTTTGTTGAAATTAATAGATTTATGAAGTATTTTCTAGGGGTGAATAGGTTATTGAAAACAAAAGGAAAAAAAGTGTAGGCAGTCTGCCTCTACCTCCTCCCTTTATCCCCCTATACTTGTTATAGTCACTGAAAGAAAGAGAGGGTGGTGGAGCCATGGCTTCCTTGGCTCCTTAGGGAGGTCAAAAGAATTGACATAAGTCACTTCTAACAAAAGGTTGAGTCCGGCAGGACTCAAACCTCCGATTGCTCCAATCTAAGACTTCTTCTCCTTAACAAATCCTTTGAGAAAGATTGAATTCTGAGAAATCAAAAAGACATTGAAAACAAGTTAGTGCACATTCTATTTTTCAATTTCCTAAACATTGATGAAAAAAAGTAAGAATTTCCTCACAAATTTTACAACAACAAAATTGAAAGCTCTCAAAGGAAAGATTCAACCATAAATTTTGCAACAACACAATAAAAAGCTCTCAAAGGTGACAAAATTAGGGGTTGAAAAGTTTTAAGTCATTTTTGGACTCCTTTGCTCTTGAAGAAGTAAATTACTCCATTTTTCTTCTACTCGATTAGCAAATTTCCCATTTCCCACTACATCATGATCTTTTACTCTCTAATCCTCACATCCTCACCATACATGGCTTCAAGCCCTCCCTCTACACATGAATTATTGCTAGGAGAAGGCAAGTTTGTTTAGCCTCTAGGTAATTGGAGTGAGCTTCAACGGTGGCTACAGTGCCCACCCCGCCCAAATCTTGAGGATCTTAGCATGCCTCATAGCTAACCAGTGGCCGCTGGTAGTGTGGTCACTTAGTTTCTCTCCAATCCCCTACCACTTCACATTGTGGTTCCACCTACACGGGTGTGAGCACCCTCACCGGTCACGACAGTCGATTTTCGGGTGAGCAAACTTCTCCCTGATTTCGAACCAACGCCCTGATACCATATGTAATAGGATCTCCTACCTCTCAGAAAATCCTATTACTACAACCAATTTCAACCACACATTCCACACATTGGAAAATTACATTACACATTTACATTAGAAAGCACTCACATAAAGAAATAAACTTTAAATTAGAAGAAGTTTCGGTCCACATAACATTAGCTTGGTCTCTTGCCCTCGTGGCTCAACCCTTCTTATCAAAGTATTTCCACTGCTATCCACTCTTAAATAATTCTATCTCTTAACTACTAAAACACTACTTAGTTTGTAAGAGATTTCAATGCAAAAATGCCATTGCTCCAATTTGATATTCTTCGCTCAAGACCAAGATCAGTCAAAATTTCCACAAACATTTCCAAAGGAAAAGTTGCTTACTCTCCTCTAAGACTACACTATTTATCCATCATCGCCCTGGACTCGCCAGGCCAGAGTCAGCGCTCCGTTGAACAGGTTTTACCTGGGCCAATCATTGATCAACAAAGACTCAGACTGACTAGTGCAAAAACTTGCGGAATATTTTACTAACTACGTAGCATTTCTAACCAATCAAACGCTACGTTTCACTACGTAACATTTACGTGCAAAAGTGCGCGCCAAACGAAACGCGACTTCGCACGAACGTGCGTCACAAATTTCACAAGCGAAACTTCCTCTTAAATTTCATAAAGTGAAAGTGACGTTTCGTACTAAAATTGTACCAAACGAACCACCGTGCGTACTGAATTACATATTGATTCGTTTGGTAATTTTCTACAAGTACGCCTGAAGTTCCGCGGCTAATTTTTTGACCCTTAACCAGTTTCAATAAACCCACTTGTTTGTTTGGCCCTACGTTGTTGTCTATATACACCAATCGCTTTAACTTTTGAAATACACCTCCAAAACGTGCAATTTTTTCGCGGACGTCCACCAAAGTCATTCCTCTATATTCATAACACCTAAATACCCTTTTATGAACAAGTTTGATCCGCTATTACTGTTGCAACAAACAGTTCAAAAACAACGTGCGACAACACAGATTGTAGATGTTGACAGCCGTCACAGGTATTGTCGACGTATATAATCGTCACAAGCGTAAGTTACAATTTCGTCTTTACAGACATAGGGATATTTGAAAACCCGGTCCGGTGGATCCGCGCTAAAATACAAATTAAGTTCGCTAAGTTACAAGTACATGGGGACATACCCTAACAACGCGACGAATAATGAATAACCAAATTAATAAATTATGATCCGGTTTATGCAATGGACATCGAACATCGATTATTTCATCGCTTGAAAATAATGTTTTATAATACGAGCATAGTCCCGCTGGAGCCTAATCGGTGGTAGTGTTGTGTATTGGAAAGGATTTGTCGATAACCGATATGGGCATTATTTTGGGTAGGCGATAATCGATATATTGGTACAATATATAGTTATCCGTATTACCACCGATAATACCCGATATTTATCGGTTATTATCGACGATAACAATGATATCGATGATTATCGGCAATATCTGTACGGACCGTATAGATAAATGTACGGTTAGTACACTCAACTGTACGTGTTATTCCAAGGAAGCGCCGCGGACCCCCTTCTCCCTGATTTCGGTAAAAAATCACAACATTTCCTTCATTATTTTTAGTTTAGGGGGGGTTTACTTGGGTACCCCATCCAAAATGTCCTTTTTACTGTTATTTTTTTATGAATGGCAGTTAATGGCGGAAGTTTGAAATTTTTGTTTGTCTCCTTTGTTCGTCTGTTCGTCTGGTTTTCAAAAAAGTTTAATTTTACAAATTTACAATGTAATTTATTATTTTCGTTTCGGTACTATAATTTTAGAACTATAAACTTTTATTTTAAATTTGTCAACGTTTATGTGCGGCGCTATCCGTAATAAATTTAAGCTAAACAACGTACGGAACAAATTCTTACACGTGGCATACCACGCTATATAAAGTAAATAATTATAATACAGTATATTATAAAGTACTATTGTATGCATACTATATTTTTTTAAGCTATCGCCGATAATGAATTTGTTGGTCTCGGACCGATTTATCGGGACCTCTGACCATTCGATAACCTATAACTATCGGTATCGGTGTTATCGCGACATTTTTTTTATCGATACACAACACGACCAATTACGCGGCCTCCTAGGAAGTAGGAACCAGTAAATGATTTTACAACCGCACCTGCAGAATTCCGTGGAGATACTTGTTTCATATTTCAGAGTTTCAGACACGCTTTCTTTGTTTGTCACGTGTTTCCAGGCATGAACGTATCCAGTTTCCACCACAGAGAATGAAGCGGTAAGAACCGACATTTCCGTCGCTGTTGGCCTTCTAGCCTTCACACGTGACCGGATTTGTAGGGAAATCAAAAGCTTTTGTGTGCCTTTGCCTCTACCATAATAATTTAGAACCGATACTCTTCCATGATTCTTTAGTTCAGCATCAAAAAATTGTCGCAAATGTTGGAAATCATGAAAACAAACAACCTTCAAATTGTTTATTTGATTTTTTGATTTTTTTCCATAGTTCAAAAGTAGGCGTTTTTATGGTATGCCTTTGGTCGGCGCCTTTATCGTAAGTTGTGTTATGGGCTTTTCATGTGATCTTCTTAGATCGCTACTTTGATCAGCGACCGTCCGATCGTCCGAATGTGACGGTGTAAATAAAATTATTTGGTCCGAATGTTTTAATTGGTCCGAATACGTCTGAATACAATATGGTTCTTAAGGTCATATTGTATGTTTTGCCTACAATAGGCATATTGTATGGGCCTACTTTCACCTACTTTTGAACTATGTTTTTTTCATACAGAAATTGTGCACCAAAAATATAGAAAAAATACTAGTCAAACTATCTGTCACGTAGTGTTGGGTATCGGGTAATTTCATATTGCGATAAATTTGATATTCGATATATCGAATATAGATTGAACAGACTTCTCGATGTATCGTATCGAGACCAACAAATATTATTGCGATATATATCGCGATAAATAGTAATTTTTAAATTTAATATTTGATATAATATGTTATTTTAGCGATGAAGACAAAGTGTTTGATACGCCACGTACGACGTGATTTTCGTTCCGTGACTTTAAAGGTAGACGCCACAAAATGTAACCGACAAAAAAGTAATAATTCTGTAATTCATATTATTAATTATTTAGTACGTAGAGATTTCACATACGAAAAGGTCACATTAATTAAGTCAAAGTATAATCTGAAAAAAAAAATTTGCAGACTGTTCTTTTCATGTTTCCAGCCAAGAATACCTACCAATCTGCAAGCATTTTGCAAGCATCTACCTATCTGCAGATTGGTAGCCATTACGACTTATCCATTTCCAACGGCTTATATTATAGAAAGGTTACACTTTTAGTTTTCTCCATGGATTCCCAAGGGATGGGAGGTAGCGTGGGAGATGAAGAGGATAATGACACTGAAATGCTTCCGGATATTTACTACCAGCTGCAGCAGCATTAGTACTAGCAGCAGTGGCAAAAATGGTTATAATTTTTTGTTTTAAAAAGTCTCAATATATCGGCGATGCGATATATCGGCGATATATCGCGATATTTAGCTTATCGATATATCGAAGTGATACATCGATTCTCGGGAAACTGAAGTTCGATATATATCGAATATCGGCAAATGGTCCTCGATACCCAACACTACACAGCGAATCGTAATTAGAGTAAATAAGGCTAAAATCGGTCGCCCTAATTTTCGACTCTATCACGTTAAATAGAGTAAATGATTCTATTTTTTTCATTATGCTATTTAAGGTAAGGTTTAATTAGCGTTTAATTATTATAATATAGTGCCGTTCGAAATAGTGTGTCGTACGGTCGGTGTTTGACCGTGCAAAACTGTACTTGATTAACTAGAATAGTACTTTATTAACTTAAAAGTACAGAAAATGATTTAATACAGGCCATTATCATGTAACTGCGTTTTCACAAACCACGCAGTGAAAACGTCATAATGACGTAAATCTGTACGTTTTGTCAAATTCTGTACGTGTACCTAATTTAGTAAATATTTTTAGCGCGGATTAATTAGAGTTATTGGATAAAATAGAGTATTTTTTTTTTTTGAAAAGGGTCTATCACACAAATTAGAAAAAATAACTCTAATTGTTTTTTTTCATTTTTTTACTCTAATTTTTTCTTTACTCTAATTACGATTCGCGGTGTACTGTCAGGGAATGTAATTTCCGTCGCAGACGTTTAAAATCAATGTTAGGCAGAATCAGATTGTTTCTTCCGTACGGAATCCGTGTCCCGCACGGCCACCCTTGGCGTGGATTCCAATACGCGGATTTTTGACAAGCCCCGCGTGTACTGTAGGTCTGATGGTCTGACCTCAACCGCGTGATTACAATTTAACGCGCACTTCAGACGTTCAAATACAACTGCGCGATTGTGTCTGCAAGCCAGCGCGGAATCACTGAACGGGGACTTGCTTTTAATTTCTAAACGTTGCAGCTAAGGAAATGTACTTCAGTACTGTGCTTACCAACTTTCAGAAATTGTAGAATTCAACCGCTCTCTTTACAACAAAAAGAGCTTCCTTCGCTCGTTTTTTTGGGTAGAAAGTCTTAAAAATCTTGCCAACGGCCGTTTCCTTGCTTTGTAATTTTTAGTAACCTTTTCCGCGCTTGTCACCTCAGCAAGAGCTTAAGCGAAAAAGATTTGCAAACAGAATGGTGAAGTGTATTGCTTGTATTCCAACGCAGAATGTAGGAGTTATTGAACGCTGGGGGAAATACTCCCGTTTGGCCCATCCTGGTTTCAACTGCTTTATTCCTTGCTTCGGTTCATGGCTCGCGGGAGTGATTTCCCTTCGAGTACAGCAGTTGGACGTAAACTGTGATACCAAAACCAAGGTGAGTTCAGCATTGTCCAGATTTTAAGAGAAGTTTTAAGTTTTTTCCAGTTGACTGTGCAGTGTAGGAGTCTGTTTCAGTTTGTAATACCATACAATTCTGTTCCAGTTTTCCACGGTAGGCATTATTTTTGATGTTGTTTTGAAGGGTATTGAGTATGTTCCATCATTTCAAGAATTAAAGGATGGAAGAAAATTTTGTATGTATTAAGGTATGCTTTACTCTTAGACTGTAAGGTTTGTTTTCCTTTCCTGTTTTTTTTTCAGTTCCTACTGCCACGGCCGTTCTCGAGCCTTTTAAAAATTTCTGAATATATTTTTCAAGAGACTACTTAACCGTTTGTTTATGTATTGCCTTTTGCAGGACAATGTGTTTGTGACCCTGACATGTTCCGTACAATACCGTGTGGAGGAGAATACTGTCTATGATGCTTTTTACCAACTCCAGAATCCACGTCAACAAATTCAAGCCTATGTGTTTGATGGTGAGATTATAGGGAACGGCTGGCTGGAGTTGGGAGGAAACTTTTGATATCTATCAGCTTTCCATCTTACAGTGGAATCATTTGAGCCCTGTAACTGGCAGTGCTGAAATTTGTACAATTTTGTTAAAAAAAATATATTTTTCTGTACTATTATGGTGATTACTGGCCAGTATTGCTGGTAATATCATGTAAAAGTCTTGCGTCTCGGTAATTTTCTTGAACCCTGCTGGCTTCAGCGAAGGTTTTTGTTTTTTTTCTGTCGACGTTAGTGAGTAATTTTACTTTGTGTGAAAGAAAGGGGAAAGGAATGAGTGTTGACGACATTTTGACTTGCTTGGGAATTGTCTTTTATTGCGGCAGTGGTGCGAGCTAGTGTGCCACGACTTCTTTTGGACGATGTATTTGAACAGAAAGACGACATTGCTCGCAATGTGGCGGCAGAGCTTGGAAAGGTGAGTGAATTCGGAATTGGTTGCAAATGAACTTTCTTAACAAACCTTGCGTCATACTGTAACCAAATAATAATATCCTGTGTATTTGTCAAAAGATTGATTTTTTGCTTGTTTGGGGGACTGATGTGATGTTGCAGGTGATGAGCACTTACGGTTATAAAATTCAGCAGACTCTCATTGTGGATATTGCACCAGACCACACTGTGCGGAATGCCATGAATGAGATTAATGCCGGTGAGTAAATGTATTCTGACTCCTGTCTGCAACAGTTGTTGCCTTTTCTGTTCAGAATAGGTACATTCTTCTAACGTTAGCACTTGTTGTTGACATAGAAAGCGTGCATACTCTCTTGCATACTCTCTTTTGTACTCTCTTGCACACTGGTAAATACACCTGTTGCTGTGAAATTATTATGGCTTCCATTAACAGAGGCTTTTCTTCTGAATGTTGACATATAATGGGTAACAGCTCAACGCATGCGGATGGCGGCCCAAGAGAAGGCTGAGGCAGACAAAATTTTGATGGTGAAGCGTGCAGAAGCAGAGGCAGAGTCGAAGTATTTGTCAGGAGTGGGAGTCGCCCGGCAGCGTCAGGTGAGCTGGAAAGAGAGGGGGAGGGAGAGGGAGAGGGAGAGGACAGGCTCGGATATTTTTCTAAATATTCTGGTTTTCATGTTTTTTGCAGCTGTCTGTTTTTTTTCTTTATTGTTGCATGTGGTGACATTTCTTACACTTGGAGATTGGGCTCCTTTTTTTTTTTCTGACTTGGAGGTTACTCTTGAACCGCAGGCTATTGTGGATGGTCTTCGAGAGAGTGTTCTTGCATTTTCAAACAATGTTGAGGGAACCTCAGCAAAGGAGGTTCTTGACATGGTGTTGGTCACACAGTACTTTGATACCATGAAAGTAAGTGAGAAATAATGTGGTTCTTTGCAGAGAATGAGGCTTAGTTATTGTTTTGTAGGGTTTGCCGCAAGCATCACAACTATAAGCATTATCTGTTAGTTGTTTTCCTCTTTTGGAAGAAGGTTAGGTTTACCGATGTTTTGGACGGTATGAAAGTAACCGTTTCTGTGTTTTTAGAATAAATACATTCTTTACTTTGGTCCCTTAACCTCATTCTGTGAGTTTTTGATGACAGGAAATTGGATGTCAAGGGAAAAGCAATACGATTTTCCTTCCCCATGGACCAGGACACGTGGCTGATATTGCCTCACAAATTCGCGACGGCCAGTTACAGGCAAATGTCAAATTCGACTGAGTCAAGAGCTCTACTTGATACTTCGAAAATAATTTGTGTGGGGATGCCAATGTCACGAGATGCTATTGTCACTTTAAGGATAAAATATGTTTTTCGTCTTACTCAAGAGCTGGAATGGATACTAGAAGAATAATAATAATAATAATAGTATGGGATACTATGTCACTAAAGGGAAAATACATTCACCCTTTGCAAGTAAGGTAACGGTTTGTAAAGGTTAGGAGGGAGGCTGTGAAGAAATGCGACTGGTATAGCTGTACAACCATAGGTTATAGACTTAGTGGGATATTTAAAAATCGTGATTGACCTAAGTAGCGAGGGTCGATCAATCTCTGTAATAAGCGTGTACACATCGGTGATGATGTGGATTGATGGCATTTTGTGTCGTCATTTTACGTTGTTTTTGTATCATCTCTATCGGCTTATAGACATCAATAATAATGTTGATCGGTGGCGTTTTTTGTTTTGTTGTGGATGGGTATACAGGCTGTTGGTGGTTGATTGATGAACAGCATCAAAGCTGATGTGTCTGTTGCATAGTTCAAATGTGAGAAAACAACTGGAAAATTCCATAATGCGTGTTATACTGTACAGCAGTTCACCTATTACGTATTTTGCGGTGTAACTGTACAGTTATTCCAATTATTTTTTATTGAGAACTATTGAGAACTATGTTTTGTCTGGTGGGCAGTATGCTGTAGGGGTGGATTACCAATAATTTATTCGGTGAATTGAACGCTACATAAAAAAACATAAATCCAAAGCCTCTCATTGATTGGTCAAACAACACAAATGCACACAAATACACACCTTGCCAGATTGAATTAAAAAGCGCGTTGTTAAACAATATGAGTCTAGGGGCACAAAAGTGGTACATGGCCATAACTGAAAAACTAGCAGGGCAAAAAAAACAAAGAAAAGCAACGTGAACACATAAAAATGAAGCGTAAAACAAAGGCAATCAAACCAAATAGAAAAAAACAACAGCACACTTAAACTAACACTACAAGACCAGCCTCGACAAAATTAAATGTCTACGTAACGCAACCTCGTAAGTCCCCCAAGCCCGAGGGAGCATGTTGAGGGAGTTTCGGAAAACGCTGAGGATTCATAAATGCAATAGCTGATCGAAGGAGGATAGAAGCTTGCACTCGCTGGAAAGCCACAAGTAAACGTTATTGATAAAAAGAAGTAAGGACCGAAGCAGGAGGACTCCCAAGTCCCTGTTGCTTGAATGAGCATCATCCAAAAGTACGGAGAAACTCGTCCAACGCAACACCCAAACAACCAAAGATCTCGACTACCATTGGAGTAAAGTCATCCATAGGGTCTTGGTGTGCATAATCACTCTCTTTCGTCTTAACGACATCGCGGGCGACCACTCGACCAACCATTGTGGGCGAAGTAGAGTTCGCCAAAACAACTACTTCGCCAAAACAATTTCACCAAAGATGCGTCGAGCACCATCGAGCAAATCAATATCGATCCGGCGCGAAGGAATAATATGAGAATCCTCGCGACACAAACAAAATCCCCCCTCGAAAGCGGTAGTCGCAATGGGGTCGCGAATAATGTCATGTGCTTGGATCAATTCTCCCCCATGGGAGCAACGAAGCAAATGGATGTCGTCGGGCTCAAGGACACAACCACACAAAGCAAACTAGAGAGCCAAGTAAAAGAGGATAAGGGAGGCCAATGCGAAACCGGAGGGCGGTGGTGAATTGAGTAGGCGTGAACTGTAGAGTGGATAAAATAAGTGTGGCGGATAGCCAAGCCCTAAAAACAGATCCACCACAAGAGAGAAGATGGACACGCGAAGAATCAAAGGTAAGCGCCTTGAGAAGTTTGGTTTTAATGGCGGCGACAACCTGGTCGAAAATTGATTCCTAGACAAGCGCAACAAGGGTGGAAAGAACCGACATAGCAGGAGGAGGAAGAGAACTTGTCGCGTCTAATAGGCTGGAAGGGAACACACCGTCCGAAACCCAATGGGACCGAGGGTTGCGAGAACGGGGGTGTCCCCGGCCAAGAAGCGAGAAACAAGAGTGGAGGCAATAAGGCATCAACTTCCCAAATAGGCAGCAAGAGCAACACGGGCAGTCAATAATAAACCCAATCCCCCATGCAAGGAGAGGAAGGGATGCGTGAATGCGGGCCGAAAGCCCAGACTCGCGATCAAATGCCCTCACCACCTAACTGAGTGTGAAGGACGTCCATGAGGCGGTCATCAAAGGGGGAAAGAGAGGAGACAAACGTTGTGGTGGGAGGGGAAGTAGGAGTAAGGCAAGAGAGGCGGTGGAGGAAACACCTAATCAAGAAAGCAAAAACCACACGAGGATCGGGAAAGTTAGGAAGGTCGCCCATGTGGGATAAATTTGTCTAAAGAGCAACATCAAGAAATTGGGTCACGAAAGTATTTGAACCAAGCGCGCAACCCAACACACAAATGCTATCAAAGGGAGGAGGAGTTTGAAAACCAAAAAGGGGAGTAAAGGAAAGTGTAATATCTTGAGGGAAACAAATAACACACTTCAAGGGTTGGACAGAAAAGTTGAGTTCGGCCAAACAATCCCTAAAAAAATTATATGCCGGCACTTAAATAAAAAACATGTATGTAAAAAAAGTTTGTTCCAAATGTCGTTGAGAAGTAGAGCACCTAAAAAAATGTACAAACACACAAATAGAAAAAGAAAAACATACCCAAAAAAAAAATGAAAACAAAGAATATACAAAGAATAACAGTAAGTTTACTAGACCAGGAAGCAGAAAACAGATCACGAAAAAACAACAACAACAAAAATAAACTTTGTAATAAAAGAAAATGTTACAACGGAAGATCTATTCTTCTTTTTCGTTCCAATTATTTCACATGGAACTGCTACTGATTAATAAGCGCGAATAGAACCAACCTTGAGGTGAAAGCTTGGCAGTACACTACACCACGTATCAATACTGTAAACACTAGTGGTGCCCACAGATCGCTGGTACAACGCCCATTGTTATTAATGTTAGAATGTTATTAGTGGTCATACTAAATTATAATTAATAATGTTGATTTAGTGCAAGAACACATATCAGATTGTAGTAAGTGCCTTTAAGTACTATTGTAAACACCATTTTGAGATTTTCCGCCAAAGAAAGTTGCGACCAAGTTTGTGTTAGTTACTCGAATTGCGAACTGAAACTCATATGTAGCGCTTATAGGTAGAGACAATAAAATTTCTATTCTAAAACTGAATCACATCGTACCCATAGTTCCAAAGTTGCACTCGATCGGCGTAGTATAATGCACACAAAGGGTACAATATGGTTATTCCTTTATGAGACGTAGCGCACTACACCTAGTTTGTGAAACTTTTGCAGTGATAATGTGCAACTTTTGATTTACTGCGTACCGAAAAATTATTTTCAAGACAATTCATTACAGTATAGTACGCCACAAATGGCTATTAGTGTGAATGTCAATACTAAATATGAATGTTAATTTATGCATCTAACACTAATTTGGATACACATTCCCATATTGTAACCGCTGTAGAAGAAAATTTATTTCAAAAAGTGCGACGGAAAAAACTATCAAGGTACAAAGGAGTTCAAAAAAGAAAGAAGAACGCTTGAAGACTACAAAAGCCAAAGGAGACACAAACAAATAAAACAGGCAAAGAAGCCATGTGGGTCAAGTCTTTGCTTGGTGAGTTTGGTCATCTTAAGAGTGGTGTCCAGAAAGTGTTTTGTGATAATCAGGCAGCCATAGCCATTCCCATTTCTGCCAATCCTAAACACCACTTTAAAGCCAAACATATGGACATTAGACTTAGCTTTGTTAGGGAGAAGACAAGATAATCAGCCTAGAGTATAGACTAGATAGTGAAATGGTAGTAGATATGATAACCAAACCTGTACCTTCCCCTGAGCTAATTTTTTGCAGGGAGAAGTGTGGTATGAAATTAAAGAGTGACTAGAAAATAAGGGGAGTGTAGAAATTAATGGTTCTTTTAGTATATCCTAGGTCTAAAATGAAATGCAGAAAAGAAGCCGAGGCAGTCTGCCTCTAACTCCTCTCTTCAGCTCCCACACTTGCCTCTAACTCCTCTCTCCAGCTCCCACACTTGTCGCAATCACTGAAGGTTAAAGAGGGAGCTAAAGCCATGACTTCCTATGTTGTCTAGAGATAGAGAGACATCAGGTAGTAGATTTTGGTAGGTTTACCAAAATATACTTGACGGACCCAGGATTTGATCCTGGTATATACCGTCGGTCAAATCAACAATAGCCGGTAGCTTTATCCTATAGTCTAGGATCGGTGCTGAGACATATAAGGTTTGAAATATAGTAAAAGATGTACGGTTACATAAATTCATTTAACGACGCGAACAAACATGTAACATAGACACGGTTAAAATATACGTACGGCGTAAGGTACTTCATGAAATGAATACAGCGCATTTGTTTCGACGGCGAAACAAATATGGCGCATTGATTTTCGAGGGCTAGAATCAAATGTCGGTTTGATCGAACGGCCACGATAGGTGCCGAGATCGCAGAATAGGCGCTTTAGCGTTTTCGGTCAGCGCCACGTCAAGCGCCACGTGGCACAACATCATTCGCTTGCGGCATCTCCGAAGAATATGGGAACTAATCCGGATATGACAAGCGTCAACATTTCAACCATGCCGTACGATGGCCATACAGTAAGTATTCCGGCACTTGTACCTTTCTGTACGACAGAGTCTAGTGATTGGTGGTGTACTCTAGTAGTAGAGGGTTTAGAGAGGGATGTAGGACTTCGAAAATTTGGTAGGTAGCCCCCTCTCTCCCAGAGAGCTCCTGTACAAAAGCTCAACTTTGATCGTTCATAACTTACTACTCAGGGGAGCAAATTCAAAGATTCTTTTTGCTATCGACTCAGGGGAGTCTTGTCTTCACAAGGGTGAAGGTGGTCAGAGTTTTTGTCTGCCACGGTGGTAGTTATTCTTGCTGAAACACAAAGATATCAGGGTTATCTTAGGGGCTTTGTGTGAGCTGCCTACTCTGTGGACCAATGGAGGTCTCAGAGTTGAAAGGGACAACACTCACATCTCCACTTGGAGTGATGCCAATTATGGGGATGCTCATATGAGGAGGTGTACTTCTAGGTATGTACTGTATGTGGGTGATGTAAACATCCCTTGGCTACCTTTTTCAACAGTGAAATAAACTTCCTCCTCAAAACTAGCAGCAAAGAATCTTTTCCTAGTGCTAGTATCAAAACCCTTATCATCTAATACAGATGTAGAGATGAGGTTTTTGTTCAGCTCCGGAATAAACAATACATCGGAGAATGTAACTATGGATGTCATTCCTTCTACTAACACTTTCAGATCTACCGATCCTGCAAGAGTAGTAGTGATTATCCTCCCATCCCCGTTGTCTATCTCTACGGTGGGAATCTTTCTTATCTTAGTGAACAGGTGTTTATCCTTACACATGCGTATAGAGGCACCTGAATTTACAATCCAGCCTGCTTCGCCTTTCAGTCCAGCGAAAGCACATTTCTGCTTTCGTGGAATTTCGACCTCGTTTTTCGCCTCCAACTCCTCATCCAATAGGAGTTTATCGTCCTCGTCCTCGGATTCCGCCTCATGTACCTGTGTCACAAGGGCCTTTTTCTTTCCTCTCGGGTGTCCACTTGTCTGCCCCTTCGACCTTTTTCTTTCCTCTCGGGTGTCCGCCTGTCTGCCCCTCTTTTAACCACAGCTCGGTTAACTTAGTGCACTCCGCCATATAGTGTCGTGGTTTCTTACAAAAGTGGCACAAACCCTTGGGAGCCCTTGGTCCGAACTGGTTGGTTTGATTTTTTTGCCCCCCCCCCCCCCCTCTATAATTTCCTACGGGTTTCTTTGAATCATTGTTCCTCCAATCGGTCACAACTGCTAAGGCTTGCCCACTCTTTCCTCCCCTTCGGATCTCAATCGTATTCTCCCTAACAAGAATCATCCTTACCACCGAATTCCATATCCACCTTGAGTCCGGCAAGTCCTCCACACGGTTGACTATGTTCTCGAACTAATCTGGTAACTTCATGAGCAAGCAGTTAACCTTCATCTTTTCAGTTTCAACTTGTCCAACACTCTCTAGCTCTATGAAAAGTGTTGCGAGCTCATTACAAAAATCCAACATCTTCCCCCCCTTGTATACGTATGCGTCAATTTTCTGATCAGCCAACTGTTGTTGCTGAATCGTACCACTTCGGTACATCTTTATGAGAGCCACCCAAAGATCGGATGGAGAGATTTCGGCCCTGTCACCGTTTCTCGCAACATAATTAGAAAACATGGTCTTAATTCTTCACACATTTTAAAATAATAAGCGACCGTTAAGAACAGGAAAGAATGTGAAGCAAAGAAAATCCGGTGTAGCAGCCAAAGCAAATACAATAGGAGGGTTGATAGTGCCATGGTTGGATTAAACGTGAAATATATATACAAAGAAAGGAAGGGGTGATGGGAAGAAAATGAGGAAAACCCTTTTCAAAACTTTTAGTGTTCAAAATTTAACTTTTCATATTTCGTTTTAAATTTGAATTTTTTTATATTTTTTAAAACATCATAATGAAAACGAGAATTTGTAAAAAGTTGCGTGAATTTAGGTGTGAAAGTACGCATGTGAATGGCGTCGAAAAGTTTGATGAAATAGCTATGGAAAACGTTGCTGTTTATTGAATGTACGACTCGTTTTTGGAATGGGCGTTGGTAAGGATAAACGGTTTCTCTTACGTTATCTACGTCATTTTAAAACCATAATGTTTACGTGGATCATAAATTGGCCACTTGTAATTTTGGGCGATCAATCATATGACGCGTTACATAAGTTCATTGATTTTATTTAGAGTTAACATTAACTCTAATACATGTTCATTTTTTGAAACTTTGTCACCAAAGAGCAACCTTATTAGAGTTAAGACACATATTAATGTCAATGAACTCTAAGAAAACCGCTCAACTGCGACCTTATTAAAGTTAAAGGACATTATTGATGTTAATTTATTGTAATGCAACGGACATGCGACGATATTTTTTTAGTTAACACCGCACTCGTTAAAACCTGATACATTACAGATATTGTAAATGAACAACAGTTACATGTAAGGATCTTACACAAAAATCAGAGTCCAAGACTACAGCGGTAGCATTCATAAAATTTACACGAGAGATAACTGTCCACGAAAGCCAATATATTTCACAGACATTTTCTCCCATAAAAGATTAACTTACCTTTCTCCTAAGCTGCAGTATATAGTACTGCAAGTGAAACGTCACACTATCAAACTATAAAAAAACAAACCAAACTAGAAAGTGCACACGAAGCGCCTACAACTCAAATTGAGTCTTACAACGAAACTACAAAGTACTGAAGTACAAATCAATGTACAGTCAAAACCAAATAAAGACAAAACAAACATGCCAGCCGTACACAGCAAACGAAACAAAAGTTGGTCGTCGTCAAATTGAATCTCCGCGAGACCAGGGTACTACATATCGTACAACACAACTTTAGAGTAATGACTCTAAATCGCAACTCTGAGACCTCCATAGGTCCTCAGAGTAGGACCCTCACACGAAGCCTCTAGGATCACCGTGACCCCTTTGTGATTCAGCAACAATAACTGGCAAACTGACAGACAAAAACTTTGATCACCTTCACCCCAATGAAGGCAAGACTCCTTTGAGTCGTTAGCAAAAATAATTTCCGAATTTGCTCACTTGAGCAGTAAGTTATGGATGGTCAAAAATGACCTATATATTTACAAGCTCTCGTAGAGAGAGGTACCTAAATATCACTAAGTCTTGATCTGCCTACTCACGACTACCTACTACTAAACCCTAGACCAATAGGAAGACTATATAGATAACAAGGTACAATTGGCAATGTACTTATTGTACGTCTATTGTACGATATAGTCTACAAGGTAACACCTCTCAAATTGGGAGCCATGGTTCCTCCTCCCATCTTCTCCGGTATCAAATAATGAGGCGCCACGTGGCACCGCGTAACTCTATCTCCGAATGCCGCCAAAAGCTCACTTCGAGTGGCGGCTACAATGCTGGTCGTCCGATCAAAACATATTTTACACGGTTCAGATTCACGTACGTGCATGAATTGTTCCTCTTCGTTAGTTTGGTGTTAATTATTCATTTTGTTAAAGTTTATATATCTTTGAAATCCGTCTTGTTTATCGTTTCGCAACGCCTTAATGGTTAAGGCGCCCGGCTATAGAGAATCCAGAGGTCGCAGGATCAAATCCTAACTTAGGCAACATTTCGGTAAAATATCATCTACTTCAAAATCTGCCACTTTCTAAATATGGCGGGAGCCATGGCGTGCCTTTGATCCTCACTCTCTCTTTAAGGTATAACTAAAATAGAGAAGTGAAATATTAATTACCTCTTTTCAACAATTCATTTTAGACCTAGAAAATACTTAAAGAACCATTAATTTCTACACAAACTAACCTGGACCACTAACTTCGCGTAAGGACACATTAGCCAGCCGCGCGACAGACCGCGATGACCGATTACAACTTTGACCCATTAATCCCCCTCTCAATATTGTAATCATTGCATCAATCCTAATTTAGGTCTCCCCTTCAATAACACATCATGAGTCGTGGCTTTCGTCAATATATCCGCGGCTTCCTCCAACGTCGAAACATACAAAAACTCAATCTCTTTCGCAGTGACCAAATTGCGTACAAAGTGCCATTGAATCTTGATATGTTTTGTCCTTTTTTGAAAGATATGATTCTTTACCAACGCCATAGAACTCATGCTGTCATAAAATATTTTCATGTAGCCAATCGCAATCCCCAATTTTCGAAGTAGTTCTTTAATCCTAATCGACGCTTTGGATGTGTGACACGCCGCCATATATTCTGTTTCGGTTGAACTTAGTGCAACAATTGGCTGGAGTCGCTAACTCCAAGAAACTGCCGCGCCGCCAAAAACAAAAGCATATCTAGACATTGACTTTTCTGTGTCAAAATCTCCACCCCAATCTGCGTCACAATATCCCACGCACTCCAAAGACGTACGTCCAGATCGAAAAAATAAACGAATCTCGACCGTACCTGCAAGGTAACAAAATACCCTCTTCACGGCTTCCCAATGAATCTTTTTAGGAGCCTGACAAAATCGGCTCACGTCAAAAACTGCCGTTGAAATATCCGGTCGCGTGGCCAAACTTAAACACATTAAACTTCCAACAACCTCACGATAGGGCGGGTGGACAGTTTCCTCTTCCTCAAATTTGCGATTTTGAAATTTGGAATCTAGTGGTGTCAAAACCGGCTTAGAATCCAACATAACAAATTTTGTCAGTAATTCTTTACAATATTGCGCTTGCAAAAATTCAATATCCCCATTATTGTACCTCAAAACTTCCACTCCAATAATATATCGTACGTTCCCCAAATCTTTGACTTTAAAGTGTAGACGCAAGTACTCCTTCAATTCCGCGATTCGCGTAAACTTGTCACATATCATCTAATATCATCCACGTAGACAAAAAATATGATTTGATCCCCCCCCCTCACCTTTTTACGTAAAATCTAGAGTCTGAAATTGTTCGTACAAATTCAAATTCGGTCATGACTTTTTGTAACCGTAAGTACCAAGTCCTTGGCGCTTGCTTAAGTCCGTACAAGGACTTTCACAGCCGCCATACCTTCCTCTCCTTCGACACTACTTCTTCCAGAACTTTCATATAGACCTCCTCCTCTAAGTCACCATTCAAGAACGCGGTCTTTACGTCCATTTGGAGAATGTGCTTTTTGGTGGCAGCGGCAATAGCAATAATCATCCTTAACGAATCAAACTTCACTTCCGGTGCATATGTCTCCGTATAATCTATCCCCTCCCTTTGTTGAAAGCCCTTGCAAACTAACCGAGCCTTATGTTTCACTACTTCCCCTGATGCACCTGTTTTGGTTTTATAAATCCACTTTGCATCAATAGCTTTTCAACCCTCTGGTAGGCTTACCTCCTCAAATGTTCAGTTGTCGATAATAGATTGAAGTTCTCGTTCCCACGCCGATTTCCAATGCTTTTCCCAATCGCATGATTTTCGTGCTTCCACATACGATTGCGGATCGCCCGGCATATTATCGCATAATGACTGCTATAAGAGGAAATCTTTCTCTCTCGCCGCCAAAATATACTAGTCATATTTTTCAATAATTCCCTTACTGTTAAAAGAAAGACGAGCCGGTTTCTTTCCCCTATTATCTCTCATACTCCTCTTTGGCTCAAATTCTTTTTCTTCCTTTTGCGGTTTTTTTTCAATGATATGTGGACCACTCGATTTAGAAGACAAAGATTTCCTCGTGTCCGAAGACATTCAAGATTTTTTGCTTCGTGAATCCCCACCAATGTTACCAAAATTTACATTTTCCACAATTTTATCTCCCTCTCTTAACATTGGAGGTGGTTCCGGATCAATTTCCGAATCCGAACCCTTAATGCCATTAAGATCACCAATTGCAAATTCTTTATTAAAATCAAGATTGGAATGTCGCTTAGCCGATCGAGAGATTGTGGATAATAATTCCTCGTGAAAATCCACATTCCTCGATTCCTCAATGATATTTCGAATCTAATCATAAACACGATAAAGACTCCTTTTAGTGCTATATCCCACAAAATAACCACTCCAACTCCTCGATGCAAATTTACCTTTTCTCTTTTGTGCTTGAATATAAACCGACACACAACATCCCCAAATCCGAATGTGGTGAAGTGTAGGTTTCGTCCATTCTACAATTCGTAAGGAGTTTTATCACCTGAAACCGATCTGATTCTCCTATCGCAAATATAATTCGCCGTCAAAATCGCATCGCCCTATAAATTAATGCTTCTTACGGATCCGTGTACCATGGATCGTACCATCTCTTGAAGAGTGCGGTTCTTTCTTTTGGCTTCGCCATTTGATTCCGGTGAGTAAGATGCGGTATATTGGTGAGAAACTCCCCACTCTTTACAATCTAAATCAAAAGCAAGAAATTCCCCTCCATTTTCCGATCTAATAGACTTTAGTTTTCTCTAACATTGCCTCTCGGCCATCACATGCCACTCTTGAAAGCGTAAAAATGCTTCGGATTTGTGTTTAAGTAATAGTTCCCATGTGAAGCGAGAGAAGTCGTCCACCACCACCATAATATATTTGTTTCCTCCAATCGTCTCCGGTTTTACGTCCCCACATAAATCAATATGCACAAGATCAAGCGGATGCTTAAATCGATGCAATGGATCCTTAGCCGGATGCGGCTTTCCGATTTGTCTCCCCTTACTACATCCCTCACACCCGTTAATTTTCTCCCCTGACGCCAAATCTAATCCCCTTACGCTTCCATTTTTAATCATCCGTCGTAAACTCGTCTCGGATGTGTGACACATTTGGTGGTGCCACAAGATTAAATCCCCTTTCAATTCCGAGATTTGCGAAATAATGCCATTGGAATTTGGGGGGGTTTTCTGCCGACGCCATTTTAGACAACTATGCATAAAATCCGTGACCTCTCTTTCACCTATTTGTACACCATCAGATCGTACAATTTTTATCGCGGAGTCGTCGTACGCAAGTACGCTGGCGCCCGCTCGCTGAATCTGCGGTACACTGAGAAGGTTCACTGAACCTTCAGGTAAGTACAAAACATTTGTCAGTTGGGTTTCCGTAACTTTTTCTACCCCACGTGCGTCCAAAACTAGGAGATTCAATCGTACAGTACCAACTGTACTTATCGTAATCACTTGTCTACTTGTGACGATGGTTTGTTTTGGTGCCGTGAGATCGCAGAAATCGTCAAAGAGTGAAGCGTCATTACAAACGTGGTGTGACGCGCCAAAATCAATAATCCACTCTTTTTCTTGTTGCGTAGCACCTGCCCACAAATCAAGCGACAAGTTAAGGGCAAAAAATATGTGTGCTTCGTCACCTCTTTCAAAGTAATCGTCACCCATAAAGTGCCCTCCTCTTCCATGGCAGCCTCCACGACCACCGTTGCCGCCAAGACGATCGCCGCCGCGACCACCGTATCGGCCGCCGTCGTCTCCTCTACCGCCTCAGTCTCTTTTTCCACCGCCGCCTCCATTTTCAGCCTTCCAGTAACATTGGGGGCTTATAAGGCCCTATTTCTCGCAAAAATTACATTGACGCTCCTTATCCGGGCAAAAAGTCGCCATATGACCAAGTTTGCCGCAGTGAAAACAAGCAATATTGGTCAGATATGAATATACAGGCTAGGAAGGAGATCTCCTGGCCCTTTCGTGTCCTCTTCCCCCTATTCCTCTTGGATTTTCCCCTCTTTTACCTCATCTTCCCTGAAGATAATTTAGATCGGGCATTTCCGGTGTCGTTGCATTAAGAGAACCGGTCGGTTAAGTTCCCCTCGATGAGCTCGAACAATTCGCCTCGGTCGATTTTAGGAATGTGATAATCGAGTCCAAAATGTTCAAATCCCTCGATAAGAGAATGTCCCTTAAATGTATCATTTTCTCCGGTAAGGCATGGGTGAAGACCGATGCCATATCATTCTCTTCAATAAATTTTCCCATATTTGCGAGTTGCTCAATAATAATATTAAGTCTCTTTGCGGCCTCATCGATTGATTCATTTGGTTTCACTTTGAAAGATGTGTAATCGGTATAAATGTATTGCCCCTTGTTTTGAAAACTCTTCTCAAAATGATTTTCAAGAGCCACCCAACAATCATGGGCAAATCTTCGGGTAACAAATAGATCGTGAATAGAAGTGCTACGTGATTGGAATAAACCGCCAACGGCGGAAAGATTTTTCTTTGTCCACACCCGATAAGCTCTCCGATTCGAGGTAGGTATCTTCTCCACCCCTTTTGCCACCTTCCAAAGCCGTTCTAATTTAAATTGACCTTTGATAAATTTCTTCCACGATTGATAGTTTGTTCCATTGAAGATGACGATTTTTCCAGACATAGATTCAACTTGCCCGTCCCCTTCACTCCAATCATCAAGATTGGAATCGTCATCAATGGGAAGTTTCCCCTTTCGAATCGATTCTCTCCTCTCCTCCTCATCTCTTTCATCTCCTTCCGTATCAACGACGCTTTGTGTCGGAATGGGATCTCCGAAAAATGGAGGTCTCGTGACACGGTTCGCCTTAGAGATCCGTTGATCAACATAACGGAAAAGACCATCCATCAGTTTTTGAAGACAATCTTCCATCGCGTCATCTTCCTCCTTTTTTCCCCCCTCATTCTCCTTCTTTTGTCCGAACGGATCGACCGGAACGGCTTCCTCAAAAGTTTTGCCGGTGAAAGCAAATGGAGTTTCTACTTCCGGATCCGACGATGATTCAAATTCGGTTGGATCCGGAGGATCTGAATCTGGAGGTCAAAGAATCATCGTAGAAGAAGAAGTCATCATAGGAGAAAGGGTATATTTCTTCTTTCTCCCCATGGCGGCCAAACTAGCCACCCTCCTACACCTCAATGGAGCACAAAAGCTTTGATACCACTTGTAAGGATCTTACACAAAAATCAGAGTGCAAGACTACAGCGGAAGCATTCATAAAATTCACACGAGAGAGAATTGTCCACGAAAGCCAATATATTTCACAGACATTTACTCCCATAAAATATTAACTTCCCTTTCTCCTAAGTTGCAGTATATAGTACTGCAAGTGAAACGTCACGTTATCAAAGTATAAAAAACAAACCAAACTATAAAGTTTGCACGAAGCGCCTACAACTCAAATTGCGTCTTACAACAAAACTACAAAGTACTGAAGTACAAATCACACGTACAGTCAAAACTAAATAAATACAAAACGAACAGGCCAACCGTACACACCAAACGAAACAAAACCTTGTCGTCGCCAAATTGAATGTCCGTGAGACTAGGGTACTACATATTGTACAACACAACTTAGGGCGTGTTCCCATGTAACCGATATTTTGAAACGTTATTTTGGAATTTAGCGCTGATTTTACGGTGTACTTTTCAAAGTGTGCCTATGTGAATCGTTACTTGCGCGTTCATTATTTTGAATATGTGGCAGCTGTACACGTCGCCAATACTTGCGAAACCCAAACTGCCGACATTTGTAGACGCCAACGGTCTCGGAACAAACTGCCGACATTTGTACGCCGCAAAGAGATCCTGACATACTGGGACAATTGTCGACGCCAGCTGTCATTTGTTGAAGCCCACACGTGAACGACATAAGCAATCGCCTACGTCTACAAAATGACATTTGTAGACGCCCACAAGTGGACAACATAAGCAAACGGACAAACACCTTTTTTTTCGTGTACTCTCCCAACCGCAAAAAAAAAATTGAAAACGTTTGACGCGTGCAATCCAGGTTTTCCATTCGTCAATAGGGTAGTATTTTGACTAAAATCAGATCGCGATTTGATTCCAGTGCAAGTGTGAAGATGAGCTGGAAGTGGGTCGCGATGATAATAACGCCAAATTGCCGTACCTTCCAAGTTCCAAGATGACGCAAAATGTACTTGTGTTTTTGCCCATTTTTCGTACGGCGTAATATTTTCTCGTTGGAAGTCCCATTTTCTGTGAAAACGACGGAAAAAAACCCTTACTTGAACACATGGGAACACGCCCTTAATGACTCCAAACTAACCGAGACCACTAACTTCACGTAAGGACAAACTAGCCAGCCGCCCGACAGACCGCGACGATCGATTACAACTTTGACCCAACATTACACGATTCACGGTGTAGCGTTAACCCGTAATTGGGTAAAAACAGACCGACACGTGCGAACGTCAAAATCCCACGATGGCGTACGATTTGTTGGATTTTTTACCTATACCTATTTTAGTGTAAGAATCTTAATAGCCGACAATTATTAGGGGAAAAACCCAACATAGAGTTATTTATTTACTACACCTTGAATCGTTATTAGCGTATAGAAATTATTAGTGTAATGAAAGAATTAGCGTCATTCATTCTAATTTAGTGCCAAGAGACGTGGCAGATTATGGTCCACTTCGTTAAATAGTGTAATTTATTATATTTAAGGTATCAATGTCAAAATTTTGGGGTGCCGATATAGCGTACATAAGGCTAATAACGATTCACGGTGTAGAGTAAAATATTTTTTTGAAAATATTGCAAATCCTAAACTATAGTTAATGACACTAATTGTTTTTTTACGCTAATAGCGATTCACGGTGTACTTGACGAAAGTACACCGTGAATCGCTATTAGCGTTAAAAAGTAAGTAGCGTTATTAACTATAATCTGGGTTCAAGGCCTTTCGCAAGAAAAAAATTACTCTAATTTATGCATAACTCTAGTTTATGCATAACTCTAATTTATGCATATCTTTAATTTATGCATAACTCTAATTTATGCACAACTCTAATTTGGGTACATTTTCCTCATTTTGTAGCCGGTATAGCCTGTGTTCAGATAGTCGACGCTTGAACATGTGGTTTGCGTAATTTTGCCCGTTTTCTAAGTGCGCTTTTTCGTGTGACGCACTCACTTTCAAGTGTCGACGCCTTTAACTGACACTTTTCTGTCCGATTGTACGAAATAGCGAGCAATTTTAGTACGGACTGACACATTTCGTACACTACACTATTTAAAATCTGTCCAAATTGGAGTTGTTAACGCAAATTAAACAGTACCTATAATAACGTAAAAAAACAATTGTTTATTAATTCTATTTTAGGGTGGGGGGTCAAAATTTTGGGGCGCCGAATTAGTGTTAGTAATGCTAATAGTGATTCACGGTGTACTGTACGAAGTAAAATACATACAGTAGCACACTATTGTTGTATGATATACAATAGCCTCGAACAAAACGATCATAATCAATAACTGTTTCTCAAATAACACTCCAAAAGATTGTCCACCAGAAAAAAACATCATTAAGGCTCAAAATTATAGATCAAATTCTCTCAACCCTATCAATGTCTTTTTTTTAATTCTTTTAGACTTATCCCATTTTTCTCTTAGTCTTCAAATGTTTTTGTTTGTTTTTTTTTCCCGCGTTATATTGAATGTGATGCCATGAAAAGGCCGAAAAAGATTAATATGACGAAATATCAAGAAAGGTAAAAATAAAGAAAACAACAAGATAAATAAGACAAGGAAAGGAGTAACGACAAACAAGGAAACAAGTGAGAGGTTTGTCGTTCAAGTGTCTTGATTTTTGATTAATTATTTACAATGACACAAAAGAGTCTTATAGTAAGACGAGGTAAGGGGTAGCCGCAAAAAGGGTCTAAAAGGTACATCTAGCCTAGGGCGTAACTTAGGAAGGTATATCTAGTTATGGTGAAAAGAATCTAAGTCTAAAAGGATACCTACGCAAGAATCATCAATTCTAATAAAGGTATGTACATTCCACTAAATAAAGTACAGAATGCTAAACCAAAGTACTACACTTATAGCGTAGCACATAGAACTCTAAAAATAGTGTAGAGAACAATAAGTAGTGTAGAATGCTTTAAGTGTAATCCAACACCCCCCCTCGATTAAAGCATGGTTAGTCACGAAGACCGGCATAGTAAATTTGGTGATGAAATAAAGGACGAGGGAGAGGTTTGGTGAGAAAATCTGCAAGTTGAGAGCCGGATGCACAATGAGAGAAGGAAACGGTGCCATCAAGAATTTTATCACGCGTAATATGAAATTGAATATCAATATGTTTTGTGCGTGTATGATGAATAGGATTTTTCATAAGAGCCAATGCCCCTTGAGAGTCACAAAAAATGGGGGTGGGAGAAAATGGAGGAAAAGAGAGATCGGAAAGAAGGCGTCGGAACCAAATAGTCGATTTTGTTGCGGTAGTGCCGGCCATATATTCCGCCTCCATTGAGGAAAGAGCAACAGTGGTTTGTTTGCGGGATGACCAAGAGATGAGTCCACCACCTAAAGAAAAACATAAACTGGAAATGGAACGACGATCGTCGAGTTGATTTCCCCAATCCGCATCGCAAAATCCAATAATCGAGTGTCCGGAAAAGAAGAAGAGGAGGAGTGCGAGGGAGAAGTATGGGAAAAAGTGAGGTGAAGATATTTCGATCCTTGGAGGTATCGAAGGACACGTTTGGCGGCTTGGAGATGAGTTTGAGTGGCACAATGCGAGAATTGCGACAAAAGACAAACGGCGATACATATATCTGGCCGTGTACCAAGCATAGCATACATCAATTTTCCAACAATCGACCAATAGAGTGAGTTTATATCTCCTTGGGCATTCCCATCGGAGGACTCTTTGGTGAGAGTGGTATTTGGATCAAGAGGGGTAGGCACTAAATTGCAATCGGACATTGCAAAATGCTCAAGAAGATCAAGAATGTAGTGCTCTTGACTCATTTGCAAATGCGTGCAGAGCTTTGACATAAAATGGTGATGCCTAAGCAATAGTCAAGATTGCCTAAATCGGTCATAGGCCAATAGGATGAGAGAATGCCTTTTACTTGATGATTAGAGGATTTACTAGGAACTGCGAGAATTAAATCATCTACGTAAATAATAATGATGATTAACTGGTCACCTGTACCTCTGATATAAATCCCAAGATTAGCACTAATTTCCTTAAAACCTTCTTTAATTAATGTTGCGACAAGGGTTTGATGCCAAACTCTAGGTGTTTGTTTAAGACCATAAATATATTTACGTAAATGACAAACAAGGGTTTCTATACTAGGAACAGCGTAACCAAGTGGTTGTTCCATAAAAATATCTTCTGCAAGACTACGATGAAGAAAAGCGGTTTTGACGTCGAGTTGCTGTAATTCCCAATCATGAAGAGCTGCAAGGGACAAAATAGTACGGATGAAGTCAAACTTTGCGACAGGGGCAAAAGTCTCGTTGTAGTCAACGCCCTTTGTCTGTAAGTACCCTTTGGCGCCTTTTGGCGACGAGCCGTGCTTTGTAACGGTCGATAGTACCATCCGCCAATCGTTTAATTTGAAGACCCATTTTGAACCAATCGCACGGCGATTTGGTGGAAGAGTACAAAGCGTCTAGGTGTTGTTTGTCATTAATGCGTCATACTCTTGCGTAGCAACGAGTCGCCACATGTCACCATTAGGTCGTTTCAACGCGGCATTTAATGCGGGAGGAGCTTTGACTTCGGCAAGGTTAGCGTGAGCAAGGTTTTCGTGAATCTTCCACGTCGGTTGTGACAAACACGTACTTTGACGTACGGCAAGCTGTTCGGCAGGTGGCGTAAGTGGCGTAATAATGATTGAATTTCGAGTAACACGTGTCGGCGAAGTAACCTCCAAAGGACGTGGAAACAAATTTGTCGATGGAAGGACCGAAGTGTCACCGGTGACAGGTCGTACAAGAAAATTTGTCGCGTCCAGGACCGTTGCGTCACCACCAACTGGTTGTTCAGCAGTAGGAGAATTTGTCGCGTCCATATGTGTCGCGTAATCAGCGATAGGTCGTACAGTACCAAAAATCGCAGAGCGTCCATGAGAAATTTCATCGCCGGAATTGGAGGAAGAGACAGAATCTATGGAAAGAGTAACATCTGTAGAAATAGGAGAAATGTGAGGGTGTAAAGGGGGCGTGATTTGCGATGGGGTTAAAGGGGGCGTGAGCAAGGTGGAAATAGAATTAGAGGGGACAGTTTCATAAGGAGGGAATAAACTAAGTAGAGGACTGATAGGGAAATCGGGTACAAGTGTACGTATAAGAGGAGTCTCATGAAAAATAACGTCACGAGTGATGACAATGCGCTGAGAAGAGGGACACCAAATACGATATGCTTTGGAATTCAGGGAGTATCCCACGAAAATTCCTTGCATAGCTCAAGGACCTAATTTACCATTGGAAGGGGGAAGGATTTAAAAGTATGCTTCGCATCCAAAGATGCGAAAATGAGAGACGTCGGGTTTTGTCCCATGCCAAGCTTCAAAAGGAGTTTTGTTAGAGAGAGAAGAGGTAGGAGAGCGATTACGAATATAAGAGGAAGTGAGTAAGGCTTCCGCCCAAAAGTGAAAAGGTAAAGAGGCAAAATGAAGAAGAGAGCGAGACATGTCAATGAGAGTACGATTGAGACGTTCAGCATCACCATTTTGTTGCGGAGAGTGAGGAGCAGTTCTGTGATGAATAATACCATGTGTGAGTAAAAACTCGGAAAACTCATTGGAAACAAATTCCCCCGTTTCATCCGTGCGGATTGTTTTGATGCAATACGACAAGTGATTTTCTATAAGTGCTTTGAAATGTTGAAAATGTGTAAAAACCTCATACTTATGACGCATAAAATAAACATGTGTAAAGCGAGAGAAATCGTCAATGAAAGTGAGAAAATAAGATGCGCCACTAAGGCTTGGAATGAGAATGGGACCGCATACATCACTATGAATGAGATCAAGGGGAGCCAAAGAGCGAGAAGAAGAAGAAGAAAAAGGTAAACGAGGCATTTTTCCAAGAAAACAACCATGACAAAAGTCAATCTTGTTTTCATTAAAATTATCGATACCATTTACAAGCCCTTTTCCAAGGGAAGCCAGACTAGCACCATTAAAATGGCCGTATCGAAGATGCCATGTCACTTGTACCTTTTTGTACTTTGCAATCATGTGATTAGTCGAGTACCCTAGTAATAAGTTTAGAGAAGTAGCTTAGGACTTATAATATTTTTGGTTTTTCAGCCTCTCTCCTAGAGTGTAGTTGTATTTATGGACCAACTTTGGTTAGCCATAACTTAATGCTCGGGTGAGCAATTTCAGTGATTCTTTTTGAATCGGACTCAAGGGAGTCCAAGCTACGCAAGGGTGTAGTCGGTCAGAGTTTTTGCGTGCCATGGTGGAACTTATTCATTGCCAAAGTCAAAAGTGCAAATATTATCCTAGAGGCTTCATATAAGCTGGACATTTTGTGGACCAATGGAGGTCACACAATTACAAGTTAGGGGCCCACCCTCTAGGGTACCCATTTTCAATGGAACGGGGTTAATTTATTGGGAAACCATGATGAGGGGTGCATTATTTGAAAAAAGGCTATAGGGCATTGTGAGTGGTCGTGTGCGTCGGCCATCCGCAAAATTGGGAGTTCCACCTGGGTTTGGAGGATCTCGGTTCAAAGGAGGATCTGCGGGGGCAGAGGTGGTAGAGGATGTTGGAGAAAGCGTCGTGTTGGAAATAGGGAAGGAAAAGGGGAAAGAGAAACTCACACCAATGCCTACTAGATCGGTTTCGGTGGCACATGTTCAAAAAACCGAGGCTAATGATAGTAAAATCTGGGATTTCAACAATACCGTGGCGACTCATTTTATTCTCGGGCGTCTCACCCAGGCAGTGGCTGCAACTCTGAGACCTCCATAGGACCTCAGAGTAGGTAGCTCACACAAAGCCTCTATGATAACTCTGACCCCTTTGTCTTTCATCACGAATTACTGCCACCCTAGCAAACAAAACCTCTGACCACCTTTACCTCTTTGAAGGCAAGACTCTCGTGAGTCGATAGCAAAAAGAATCTCTGAATTTGCTCCCTTGAGCAGTAAGTTATGGAGGGTCAAAATTGACCTTTTGTATAGAAGCTCTCTGGGAGAGAGGGTCCTATCTACCAAATTTTTCTAAGTCCTATCTCTCTCTAAAACTCTATCTACTGACGTACGGCACCAATCATATTACTGTACCGTACAAAAAGGTACAACAACCGATGTACTTTATGTACGAACATTGTACGACATGACCAAAATGTCGACTCGTGGCTTTGCTGGATTGGTTTGCGTAATCCCTGGAGATGCCGAAATCGAATGTCGTGGTGCCACGTGTCATCTAATGTGGTGACAACCATAAACTGCGGAAATTCTCTTGCGCGATCTCGGCATTTTTTCCGGCCGTCCGATTGAATGTTGATTTCAACCGTAGCCGTCATAAATATTTGCGATGTATTTGTTTCGCTATTGAAACAAATGCGCGATACTTATTTATTCTTTGTACTCGCAATCCGTACTTTTCATAACTGACTCTATGTATCCCGTATATAGTTGTCGTTAAATGAATTAGCCTATTTGTCAACGTTTTTATATATATTAAACTCTATATCGTCTATTACTTATCCTAGACTAAATGGATAGGGCTACCGGGTATCGGCAACATTACCTATCCGTAGGTACTAGGATCAAATCCTCTAGGCGACAGCTTTGCTTTTAGTAAATCAACTACTTTACTACCCCGTAAATCTCTAGATAGCATAGGCAGCCATGGCACTAGCTTCCTCTCCAACTTCTGAGTGACTGCATTAAGTGTGAGAGTTGGAGAGAGAAGTTAGAGACAGACTGCCTCGGCTTCTTTTCTGCACTATATTTTATACCTTGAAAATACCAAAAGAACCATCAATTTCTACAGTGGCCACACCTCATCTTGATTTGGACAGGGCGGACGAGTTGTGGGAGGCTCTTGTCAACAGTTTCAAGAGTGGTACGATTCACCTGCAAAAGCTTGTAGATCAGAAGGTACAGGCATATGTGTACAAAGGGGGAAAGATGTTAGATTTTTGTAATGACTTGGTCGGGTTATTTATGGAGTTGGAGATTGCAGGGAAAAGGGAGACCGAGAAAGAGAAGGTGAATATTTTTTTGATGTAACTCCCAGGTGATTATGAAAACATTGTTAACAGGGTTCAACACCTGTTAGATCATCGATGGATCTGGAACTCCGTTGTAGGAATGATTTTGGTTCGGGAAAGCACAATTGAGATTCGGAGAGGAGGAAAGAGTGTTCAGGCATTGGCTGCTAGTACTAACTAGGGGGATAAGGATTCCAAGAAACCTTATGGGAACTTTGGTGGAGGAGGAAGAGGAAACCATGACGGATCTGGACCGAGGGCTCCAAAGGGGCTTTGCCATTTTTGTAAGAAGGCGAGACAATACATGGCAGAGTGCACTAAGTTGATGGAGTTGAGATTGAAGGAGGAATCGATTGGAAAACTGGTCGCAAGGAAAAATAAGGCGTTTATGGCGACACAAGTCGTGGGAGAGGATGCCGATGATGACGATGGTGAACTTCTCCTCAACGAGGAGTTGGAGGTTAAAGGTGAGCCGGAGATTCCAATGAGGCAAAAGTGAGCTTTTGGTGGAGTGAAAGAAGCTCCTGGAGAAGGATGGATCATTTATTCAGGAGCCTCTATGCATATGTGTAGAGAAAAACCATTGTTTACCAAAATGAGAAAGATCCCTACAATGGAGATAGAGTATGGGGATGGGAGAATAATGACCACCAATTCAGTGGGATCAGTAGATCTGAGAGTCTTAGTTGATGGAAAGACATTTATAGTCACTTTCTCTGATGTTCTTTTTATTCCGGGGTTGAACAAGAATCTAATCTCTACGTCGCTCTTAGATGATAAGGGCTTTGAGACTAGTACTAAGAAAGGAGTCTTTGTTGCTAGCTATGAGAATGAAGTGTACTTCACAGCTGAAAAGGGTAGCCAAGGAATGTTTAGGCTGAATTTGAGTAATCGAAAGACGAGAGTTTACTATGCTGGTGTAAGTGATTTGATGATGTGGCATAAAAGATTGGGACATGTGCATCTAGAAAGATTGAACGAAATGAAAAAAATGGGTGTAGTTGAGGGCATACATTTTGGAGATAATGATACTTTCAATGATTGTAGTGGGTGTGCTCAAGGAAAAGCCCACAGATTGCCATTTCCAAAAGCCACAACATATAAGGGTGAAAATGTTTTAGATTTGGTTCACACTGACATATGGGGACCGACCAAGGAGCCATCAGTTGGAGGTAAAAGATTTATGCTTACTATCACTGATAATTGGTTTAGATACTCTAGAGTATAGTTCTTGAAAAACAAATCTGAGGCTTCGGCTTATTTTAAGGAATATAAATCATGGAGTGAAAAGCTTCATGAGACACCTATAAAGAGAGTGAGAAGTGATAATAGGGGGGAATTCACTTCTAATGAGTTTGAGGATTACTTGAAAGAGGAAGGGGTTCAACACCAAAAGACTGTCCCAAAGAACCCATAACAAAATAGTGTAGCCGAGAGACTAAATCGGACATTAAGTGATATTGCCCGTAGTATGTTGATGGATAAAAAGATAAAGAAAAGTTTTTGGGAAGAAGCTATGAATTGTGCTAACTATCTCAAAAATAGAGTCCTTAGCTTAGCTGTAAAATGAAACTCTGAGACCTCCATAAGTCCTCAGAGTGGACAGCTTCCAAGAAGCCTCTAAGATAATCCTGACCCCTTTGTGTTTAAGCAAAAATAACTGCCACCCTGGCAGACAAAAACTCTGACCACCTTCACCCCTGTGAAGACAAGACTCCCTTGAGTCGATAGCAAAAAGAATCTCTGAATTTGCTCTCCTGAGCAGTAAGTTATGAAGGGTCAAAGTTGACCTTTTGTACAGAAGCTCTCTGGGAGAGAGGGTCCTATCTCCTAATTTTTCTAAGTCCTATCTCTCTCACAGACTCTATCTACTGATGTACGGAACCAATCAGAATACAGTTCTGTACGCAAAAGTACATCTGCCGGTGTACTTTATGTACGAACATTGTACGACATGTCCCAAATGTCGACACATGTCATATCCGGATTCGGTGCCATAATCTCCAGAGATTCCACGATCCAATGTAATTTCGCCACGCGTCATCCGATGTGGCGATGTCCACAAACCGCCGAAATCTTCTTCCGCGATCTCGGCGCTAATTCCGGCCGTCCGATTAGAATCTAATTTAATCGTAGCCGTAATAAATACATGCGCGGTATTCGTTTCACTTACGAAATAAAATGCGCGGTATTGATTTTGTGCATGTACCGTATTCCGTACTTATACATTACCGGATCTATGTATACCGTACACAGTTACAGTTAAATGATTTAACCTACGTAATAATGTTTAAATTAATATCGTACTATATGTTACGTAAGACTACTTCTAGACCTAATAACATCCTCATCATATCCTAATAAGTATCCCGGTTTTCCTTTAGGATCTAGCTTCCAATTAGACCGATCTGTATCTAGACTGAATACTTGACTGCCGAAAACCTTTAAGTGAGATATGTCTGGTTTTCGGCCGGTCCATCTCTCATAAGATGTTTGATCTTTCATAGCTGAGGTAAGAACTCTATTTTTGAGGTAATTAGCACAGTTCATTGCTTCGGCCCAAAACCTTTTTCCTATCTTCTTATCCGACAACATACTTCTTGCATTATCACTTAGTGTCCTATTTAATTGTTCAGCTACCCCATTCTGTTCCCGGTTTTCTGGAACTGTCTTTTGGTGTTGAACTCCATCTTCCCACAGAAAATCCTCAAACTGGTTAGAAGTATACTCTCCACCATTGTCACTCCTTACTCTCTTGATTGAAGTTTCATGGAGTTTTTCGCTCCATGCTTTACATTGTCCAAATCAATCTTGAGCTGCTGACTTATTTTTCGAAAAATACACCCTGGAATACCGAGACCAATGATCAGTGATAGTCATCATAAATCTCTTCCCTACCGGTGAGGGCACTTTGGCCGGTCCCCAAATATCTGTGTGTACTAAATCTAGAATTTTTTCTCCCTTATAGGTGGTTGTTTTGGGAAAGGGTAATCTGTGTGCTTTACCTTGAGCACATCCACTAGAATCACTTAGATTCTCACTCTCACTGAACTGAATCCTTTCCACTACTCCCATCTTTTTCATCTCTCTTAGCTTATCTAGATTCACATGCACAAGCCTCTTATGCCACATCATAATATCATGAACACCAGCATAATAAAGTTTCTTCTTTTCATTGCTTAAAATCAGCCTAAACATCCCTTGGCTACCGTTTTCAGCAGTGAAATAGATTTCCTCCTCAAAACTAGCAGTAAAGACTCCTTTCCTAGTGTTAGTATCAAAACCCTTATCATCTAATACAAACGTAGAGATGAGGTTTTTGTTCAGCTCCGAAATAAACAATACATTGGAGAATGTAACTATGGATGTCTTTCCTTCTACTAACTCTTTCAGATCTACCGATCCTACAAGAGTAGTAGTGACTATCCTCCCATCCCCGTACTTTATCTCTACGGTAGGAATCTTTCTTATCTTAGTGAACAGGTGTTTATCCTTACACATGTGCATAGAGGCACCTAAATCTATAATCCAACCTGCTTCACCTTTCAATCCACTGAAAGCAAATTTATGCTTTCGTGGAATTCTACCTCGTTTGTCGCTTCGAACTCCTCATCTAATTGGAGCTCATCGTCCTTGTCTTCGTATTCCACCTCATGTACCAGTGTCACAAGGGCCTTTTTCTTTCCTCTCGGGGTTCCACAAGTCTGCCCCTCCTTTAACCAAAGCTCGGTTAGCTTGGTGCACTCCGCCATAAAGTGCCCTGGTTTCTTACATAAATGACATAAACCCTTGGGAGCCCTTGGTCCGAACTCGTCAGTCTGATTTTTCTGCTCCCCCCCTCCGTAATTTCGGACCGGTCTCCGGGAATCCTTGTTCCTCCAATCGGTCCCAACTGCCAAGGCTTGCCCACTCTTTCCTCCCCTTCGGATCTCAATTGTATTCTCCTGAATGAGAATCATTCCTACCACTGAGTTTCATATCTACCTTGAGTCCGCCAAGTCCTGCACACGGTTGACTATGTTCTTGAACTCATCGGGTAACTTCATCAGTAGACAATTAACCTTTTCTTTTTCACTAAAATCTTTTCCAGCACTCTCTAGCTCAATAAAAAGTGTAGCAAGCTCATTGCAAAAATCCAACCTCTTCCCCATTTTGTATACATACTCCTTAACTTTTTGATCAGCGAACTGTTGTTGCTGAATCGTACCACTTCGGTACATCTCTATGAGAGCCATCCAAAGATCAGATGCCCTTTCTACCTACAAATGAGGACATGGAAGTCCTTGAGAAAGATGGCGGAGGATGAAGTGCTTTGCCGCCATATTGTAGAAGTCCCACGTATCAGTATCATTCTCCTCGTTCCTCGGAATAGTTGACATGAATGCCGAACGAGTTGTTATTCGTGTGGTCATCTCTTTCTCCTTTCATTTGTCCACCACCTCTCCTTCCTTTGTCTCCTCCGTTGAAGATGGATCTGCATCTCTAGTGAATCTGCCTCCTGTAAACCCTAGAGGTATCCCAAGACTCGATGGACGCCTCACCCGTCCACTCACTATTCCCCAAAATCGTTTCTCACATAGAGCTCCTATCATCATACTTTCCAAGTATATGAAGCTAGCTCAATTAAATATGGGCACCGTAGATAGTGGGCCCATATCCTGCAACTCTCAGACCTCCATAGGACCTCAGAGTAGGTAGCTCACACGAAGCTTGTAGGATAACCCTGACCCCTTTGTCTTTCAGCAAGAATAACTGCCACCCTGGCAAACAAAAACTTTGACCACGTTTAGCCTCGTGAAGGCAAGACTCCCTTGAGTCAATAGCAAAAAGAATCTATGAATTTGCTCCCCTGAGCAGTAAGTTATGGAGGGTCAAAGTTGACCTTTTGTACAGAAGCTCTCTGGGAGAGAGGGTCCTATCTACCAAATTTTTCTAAGTCCTATCTCTCTCTAAAACTCTATCTACTGACGTACGGCACCAATCATATTACTGTACCGTACAAAAAGGTACAGCTGTCGGTGTACTTTATGTACGAACATTGTACGACATGACCAAAATGTCGACACGTGTCTTTGCTGGATTGGTTTGCATAATCCATGGAGATGCCGAAATCGAATGTCGTGGTGCCACGTGTCATCTAATGTGGTGACAACCATAAACTGCGGAAATTCTCTTGCGCGATCTCGGCATTTTTTCCGGCCGTCCGATTGAATGTTGATTTCAACCGTAGCCGTCATAAATATTTGCGATGTATTTGTTTCGCTATTGAAACAAATGCGCGATACTTATTTATTCTTTGTACTCGCAATCCGTACTTTTTGTGCACAGCTGTAAAACCAGTACAGCATGTTACAAGCATGTATTTCATGTGGCTGTCGACATGGAAAAACATGCCATGTCATTATACTAACCACGGCATGCAGTCATCTATCTCAAAATCTCTCTCTATCCTGAATCTT
>JBBHKE010001313.1:0-59648 GCA_037447655.1 Zygnema cylindricum | reverse complement strand
GTCCGATTAAATTCGGCTTTAATCGTAGCCGTAATAAATACATGCGCGGTATTTGTTTCATTTACGAAACAAATGCGCGGTACTGATTTGTGTCCGTACCGTAAGTCGTACATTATATATTACTGGATCTATGTATCCCGTAATTCATTTCAGTTAAATGGTTTATCGCACGTATACCTATTTAAATAAATATCAAACTATATGCTTCGTAACACTACCGCTAGATTAAACGGCTAAGGCTACCGGCTATTTCCTGTCTGCCGGCCGGTAGGTACAAGGATCAAATCCTGCCGCCGGCACATACCTTTTAATTAAATAAATAAACCCTAATATAAAATTCCCGTAAACCTCAGGATAGCCAAGGTAGCCATGGCTCTAGCTTCCTCTCCAATTTCTCAGTGACTGCGACAAGTTTGAGAGTTGGAGAGAGAAGTTAGAGATAGACTGCCTCGACTTCTATATTTCTTTTCAGACCTAGAAAATACTAATAAAACCATTAGTTTCTACACAACTAAGACTCTCAAATCCACTGATCCCATTTAATTAGTGGTTACTATTGTCCCATCCCCATACTTTATCTATACAGTAGGGATCTTTCTCATTTTGGTGAATAAAGGTTTTTCTCTATAGTTATGCAAAAAGGCTACTGAATCAATAATCCATCATTCGTCAAGAGCTTCTTTTACTCCACCGAAAGCACACTTTTGCCTCTTTGGAATCTCTGGCTCACCTTTCACCTCCAACTCCTCGTTAAGGTGGAGCTCTCCATCGTCCTCATGGAAATCCTCTTCGATGAATTATGTTGCCACAAATGCCTTTTTTTTCCTTGCAAGTGGTTTTCCGACCTATTCCTCCTTCAATCTCAGCTCTGTCAGTTAAGTACACTCTGACATGTAATGTCTCGACTTCTTACAAAAATTACAAAGCCCTTTCGGAGGCCTTGATCTAAATCTTTCCGATTGATTTCCTCTTCCTCCTCCTCAAAAGTTTCCATAAGGTTTCTTGGAATCCTTATCCCCCCAATTAGTTCCTGCAGCTAATGCTTGAAAACTCTTTCCTCCTCTTCGAATCTCAATTGTGCTTTCCCGAACAAAAATCATCCCCACTATAGAGTTCCATATCCATCGATGATCCGGCAAGTTTTGAACCATGTTGACAATGTTTTCATAATTACTGGGAGTTTCATTAACAAATTATTCACCTTCTCTCTATCTTTCTCCCTTTTTCCTGCACTTTCTAACTCCATAAATAACCTAGCCAAGTCATTACAAAAGTCTAACATCTTCCACCCTTTGTACATATATGTTTGTACCTTCTCATCTGCCAACTTTTGCTACTGAATCGTACCGCTCTTGTTAATGTTGATAAGAGCCTCCCACAACTCGTCTGCCTTTTTCACATGTAGATGGGGTATAGCCACTGCTTGAGTGAGACGCCTTAGAATAAATTGAGTCGCTACAGTATTGTTGAAATCCCATATTTCACTATTATTTGCCTCGGTTTTTTGAACATTTTCTACCGGAACAGATCCAGTAGCCATCGGTGTGAGTTTCTCCTTCCCCTTCTCCTTCCTTGTGTCTGACACGATGCTTTCTTCATCATCCTCTGCTTCCTCTGCTCGTGCAGATCCTCTTGTGAATCGAGATACTCCAAGCCTTGGTGGGACTCCCAATTTTGCGGAGGGCCGACGTACACGACCACTCACTATGCCTCATAGTCGTTTTTCAAACAATGCACCCCTCGTCATGGTTTCCCAATAAATGAACCCTTTTCCATTGAAAATGGGCAAGCTAGAGGGTGGGCCCATAACGTGTAATTCTATGACCACCATTGGTACACATAATGTCCACCTTATATGAAGCCTTTATGATAATATTTGCACTTTTGACTTCGACAATGAATAAATTCCACCCTGCTACACAAAAACTCTGACCAACTACACTTTTGTGTAGCATAGACTCACTTGAGTCTGCAGCAAAAAGAATCACTCAAATTGCTCACTTGAGCATTAAGTTATGGTTGTTCAAAGACATCAAATTTATACAGATTGCCTCTGGGAGAGAGGGCTTTCAAGAAAAAAAGTTTGGCTTTCAAGAAAAAAAGTCTAAGTCCTAAAAACCTACTCACAAATCTTTTAGACAAATCAAATTGCAATACATTACATATTGTACACAAAAAGTACGGTAGCCGTTGTACTTTATGTACTGAAATATATTGCACCACTCTCGGTCTGCCACGTGGCAAGTAAGTCGTTGCCGTTCTGTTTTTTCCTTTTTCCGATATCCAATAGGATAATGCCACGTGTCATTTTCTTTCAGTTTGATGAAGTACGGCCAAAAAGTTTTCTTAGAATGCCGGCACTCACGCGTGTCGTCTGCTCGGAATTCGGCGATTGATGTCGGCCCTTTGATCGAGACGGCGCGCCAAATATTGTCAACCGTTGAAATTATTTCTGTGTTGACCGTTTAATTTCAGCGGTCGTCGTCTTGTGTTGACCGTCGAAAAACCCGGCTCCTTTGCGAGCCATCGATTGCGAATGACATTTAATTTTTTTTGTTGAAAATAAATGTTGTTTCAATTATTTCTTGCAGTGCAGTATTTCGTACTGTTCATTTTGTTAGCCGTTTAAATGAATTGTATCGCCGCGTCACTATGTAAATATTTATTTAATACATTACATCTATTTATTCTTCAAGACCTATCGAATAAAGATGACAGCTAATCTGTACTGCTTCCATCCGGGAGGTCACAGGATCAAATCATGTCCTTAACAATCTATCGTTTGCAAGAGCTTTTTCTCATGCTTGTCTGCTCATCTGATTGAGGCAGCCATGGCTGCCTGCCAGTTCTCAGTTACTACGACAAGTATGAGAATTGCAAGATGACCATAGACTGAGTAAGAAGATAGATAATAAAATACCATTTTCAACAATAAAGCTCCACCTTTTCCTTGTGTGCACTGTGTGACCCTACCGTTGCTACGAGTGAATCTTTGGGAACATTCCGTTGTGCAACGTGGACGTGGTGTCTGGGTTATTCTTGTACATTGGTATCGAAGCCTTTCCTCGTGACTCGACAGTATGGAAGGTCACGGTGTCTCCATAGCTGATATGTTTGAGCGAGTCCTTCGGGAATTGGAAAACGTCAGATTGCAGAACGCTTACCTGAATGACACCGTCGCAACTTTGGAAACTCGTATTGGTGATCGAGCACACGGAAGCATAGAGAGAGATCTGAGGAGACCGAAGTTGAGATTGCCTGATGAGTTTGACCCAGCCAAGCACAAGAATCTCGATACGTGGTTGTTTTTCGCTATGCATCGTGGACGTGGTATCAGGGTTATTCTTCTACATTGGTATCGGAGCCTTTCCTTGTGACTCGACAGTATGGAAGGTCACGGTGTTTTCATAGCTGATATGTTTGAGGGAGTCCTTCGGGAATTGGAGAACGTCAGATTGCAGAATGCTTACCTGAATGACACCGTCGCAACTTTGGAAACTCGTCTTGGTGATCGAGCACACGGAAGCATAGAGAGAGATTTGCGGAGACCAAAGTTGAGATTGCCCGATGAGTTTGACCCAGCCAAGCACAAGAATCTCGATACGTGGTTATTTTCGATGGCAAACTATCTGGAAATTTTTCTCAGCCTATCCGATCGCGATAGGATTCACGATGCGGGGTGTTTACTGAAAGGGGCAGCAGGAGCGTGATGGAGAGCAATGGTGGAAGACGGCGTGGTACACGCTGATTGGACTCTATTTGTTCGTTCTCTTCGTGATTGCTGGCAACCAGTGAACACCGTAAAGGCTGCTAGGTATATGATTTCGGTGTTTAATCAACGCACTTCTATTTTGGAGTACACGCAACAATTTTTGGAATGCAAGGTTCAAATCCCAACGAAAACTGAGGATGAAGCGGTTGATCGATATGTTAAAAGACTTAAGGCGTCTATTTAGAGGGATGTGGAACAGTGGCTCGCCCAGGAAATAACAACTCCTAGTCTTTCGGCAATTGTGTAGTTCGCGGAACGGACCGACTCCGCAGACTTCACTCTTCGTAGGTCCTATCATTTTGGATCGATTAGTAGCGGAAGAGGCCAAAGGGATGATGGTCCTACCCCTATGGAGCTAGAAGCAATCAAGGAGGACGTGGACTCGGTGAACGCAATTGAAAGAAAGAAGAAAACCACTAAGAAGAAGACCAATGACCTGTCCCCCGAAGAGTTCCAAAGGAGGAGGCAAAACGGATGTTTCAAAGGAGGAGGCAAAACAAATTATGCTTGTAGTGTGGTTCCTCAGACCATATGGCCAGAGAATACCTAAGGAGAAAAGACCCCAAAGAAGGCAAACTTAATGTCATGAGGTGAGCCGGAAAAGGTGAAGACCCCTTGGTTTTCAAGGAAATATTGGGGGTCGTGTGATCAACTTCATGGTTGACTTTGGAGAGTCCGCATATTTCATCAACGAGAAGACAGTGAAGAAGTTGAAGTTGCCTCTCATAGTTGTTCTGGATCAGCAGTTGGTCCAATTGGCCGAATGCACCTCTATTGGGATCACCCATCGCACACCTTGAATCCAAATTAGTATGGGGAGCTTTCATTGGTATGCAATTCTGTGTCCTCCATTCGACTACATAATTTAAGAAGCATTCAGATAACTTTTAACTAGCCCACTTTAAGCCAAAACCACTGCTGCCCAAGAGAACACACTAACAGTCTGACTGCACCCCTGTGTAGCCTGGACTTACATGAATACCGAACCGGTTGCTATTGGTGTGAGCGTCTCCTTCTCCTTTCCTTTGTCCACTACCTCTACTTCCTTTGTCTCCTCCGTTGAAGATGGATCTGCATCTCTAGTGAATCTGCCTCTTGTAAACCTTGGAGGTATCCCAAGACTTGATGGACCCTTCACCCGTCCACTCACTATCCCCCAAAACCGTTTCCACATAGAGTTGTTGTCATCATACTTTCCCAGTATATAAAGCCAGCTCCATTGAATATGGGCACCCTAGATGGTGGGCCCATAACCTGCAACTCTGAGACCTCCATAGGTCTTCAGAGTAGGCAGCTCACACGAAGCCTCTAAGATAACCCTGACCCTTTTGTGTTTCAGCAAGAATATATGCGATCTTGGCAAACAAAAACTTTGACGACCTTCACCCCTATGAAGGTAAGACTCTCGTGAGTCGATAGCAAAAATAATATCTGAATATGCTCCCTTGAGCAGTAAGTTATGAAGGGTCAAAGTTGACCTTTTGTACTAAAGCTCTTTGGGAGAAAGGGTCCAATGTATCAAATTTTTCTAAGTCTTATCTCTCTCTAAATCTCTATCTACTAAAGTATAGCACCAATCATAATACTCTATCGTACAGAAAGGTACAGGTGACGATGTACTTTCTGTACGGCCATTGTACGACATGGCCAACAAGTCGACACATGTCATTTTTGGATTCGTTCCTGTAACCCCTAGAGATGCCGTATTCTAATATGGTTGTGCCACGTGTCATTCGATATGACGTTGATCGCAAACCGCCGAAAATCTATTCCACAATCTCGACATGCTTCGCGACCGTCCGATTAAAATGGATTTCAATTGTAGCCGTCATAAATACTTGTGCGATATTTGTTTCGCCTTCGAAACAAATTGCGCTGTATCCGTTTCGGATATTCCGTAGCCTGTACATTACAAACTGTTTATATGTCCAAATATCCTGTTAAATGAAATAGCCTACGTGTACATATTTATGGAATTATCAAACCCTATATCGTATAACCTTCATCCTAGTCTAATTGGCTAAGACTAACGGCTGCAGGCAGCTCTGACGGACGGCAGATACAAGGTTCAAATCCCGGGTCCGTTAATAACTATTGTGGTAAATCTACCAAACTAATGTCTTTCCCCATCTGGATAGCGTAGGCGGCCATGGCTCTATCTCCCTCTCCAACTTTCAGTGACTGCGACAAGTGTGGGAGCTGGAGAGAGGAGTTAGAGGCAGACTGCCTTTGCTTCTTTTTTGCATTTTACAAAACCTACAAAATACTAAAATAGCCTTTAATTTCTACAAATCGCAGTGGACCCCAACAAATCTAAGGTATTCAAGGAGTGGCCGCAACCGAAAAATATCAGGGAGTTGAGGAGCTTCCTTGGGCTATGCTCCTACTATCAACGGTTTGTGGAGGGATTTGCAAAAATCGCCACACCACTCATTGATTTGCTGAAAAATGACTTGCCTTATAAGTGGGAGACAGTGTAGGAGGCAGCCTTTAACACGCTAAAGGAGCGGTTGGTTACCCCCCCTGTGTTAGCGGTTCCCAATCCGGAGTTACCTTGGACGATAATCACTAACGCGAGTAATACAACTATTGGAGCGATTCTTATGCAAGATCATAGAAGAGGCGTAGAACCCATCGCGTATGCTAGTCGTAAACTAAAGGCAGCGGAACTTAATTGGGCCACTCACGAGAAAGAAATGATAGCCATTATCAATGTGTTAGAAGTTCGGAAGTGTTACGTTCAAGGGAAGGGGATCATTATGATTACTGACCATGCGTTACACTATCTGCAAACACAGCCAAAGTTATCCAAGAAACATGCTAGATGGATGACATTCATACAAACTTTTGTACCGGAGTTAACCATCGAATACAAGCCCGGTAAGACGAATCCTGCCAATGCTTTGTCAATAAGACCACGCGTTGCTGCGGTGACCACGGCAGATCTATCGCAGCTATCGCAAGAACGCACGGATGAATATTTGAAAGCGAATACTATCGCAATTGACAAACTTAACGACCAGAAAGTCAACACTGTAACAAGTACGGTGCAAGTGGACGAAAAGTGGTTGGATAGAATTACGGCGGCATACTTAGGCAACGACACAATGAAGAAACTCTTCAAAAGAAAGTGGTTCAAACTTCCAACGACATGTGGCGGTACAAACCGAGTCACACAACCCGATTGTATATTCGGACAAATTAAGAGTTACGGCATATTGTCTTGCAATTAAGCCATGATGAACCACTCAACGGACACTTCAGGCAAGACAAAACTGTTGTTATTTATGAAATCTTTATTTCAGTAAATAGGGGTAAAAATAACTTAGATTATTTTCTATGTAGTCTACTGTAACACTTACCTTAATTAGCGTTACAATAGCAAATAGTACAATAGAGTGTATTCTACATTTACAGGGACATGTGTCGGCAAAAGAACATATGCAGGTTTTTCAGAGTGGCACTGACAGTCAGCCATACGCGTCACGCAGTTGACTATATGATTCACAAGATCGGACGAACGGGATCTGAACGGTGTATTCCGGAAATAAATGGTACAGTTCGACGGTACCATCGTCAATTTAATTTGTTCCAACGGACGCAATTCACTTGGGACCACAAGCGTGATTCACGAGGGACCACAAACGTGATTCGAGGGGGGACCACAAGTGACGAAGCACTCAGGTGCTTCGTTCCACACAACCACATTCGGCTGGATTTTAGCGACTCTCGCTGACTAAGCATTTGGAACGTTTTATGTACGGTTGGAACGTTTTGTGTACGGTTCAATATCTGGAAATATCTGAATAACATTGTTTTGTATTACAGTGTAATAAAACTTAGTGTTCCATTAATCAGGTTTTTAAAAAGTAATAATTAGGGTTTTGAGGTACAATGACGTACAGGTAAGATGCGTTGTCGTTAGTCAGGATAATAACCGTAGTAACGGTTACCCAAATTAATGTTGATCAGTAGATACACACTGTGAGTATATAACTTAGGACTTAGCCAATTTTGTAGTATCCAGTATTGGGAATATGATTTTCTAAGGGCAATTTTTGGGAAACTTCTAGACATCATATCTTATGGGTTTACTAGATTATTTGGGCTGTAATTTTGGGAATTGTTAGTTTACTGTATTGTTTATTACTGTGGTAAATTTGAGGCATTTTGGTTATCTAAGTCATATTTTGTGTCTGTTCAAATTTGGCTGTTGAGTCGGTACTTTGATAGTTTCCACTCTTTTTCATGTCTACGTCCACTAATACTACTGGTTCTCCTCTTGCAACGGTGGTTGCAGAACAACAGGTTATGAGCCTTTCGTCAATAATTCCTATCTTCAATGGCCAAAAGTATGCTTACTTGGCAGAGATGGTTGAATCCTCATTTGAAACTGCTGACTTATTTGGGGTCTTGGATGGCTCCCTTGATGAAACAGATCGATCTTGGGCGAAAAAGAATTCAATGGCAAGGAACAATCTAATTCTTTATATTTCAGAAAATTTGGTCATGTCTCGACTGAAAATGAAGAAGGCGAGTGAGATTTGGACATCAATAAAATCCGCTTTTGAGAAAGCGAATGTTCAAGAGGAGTTGCTGGTGGCTGGAAAAATTTGGGGATACAAATACTCGTTGGGAACTATGGTCGAGTATTGTGATAATTTTCGTGCCCTTATTGATGCTCACTCTTCTGCTGGGGGGTCATTTCCTGAGTTTCAAAAGCAGCTCTGCTTATTAGAGGTCTCCCTAGTAGCATGAAGGGTGTGTCTGTTCAATTAATGAGTCATGATAAAGCTAGCTAGTCATTTCAGTTAGCGTATAATCTTATATTGGAGGAAGAGACTAATACTAAACTCCTTGAAGGAGAAGGAAAAGTTGAAGCATTTGCCACAGACTTTGAGAAAAGAAATCAGATTAATCAGAACAGGAGTCAATTTAACCAAAATCAGAATCAGTTTAATCAGAGATAGAATATGTCATCTACTACTACTTGTTTTTATAGTTCTGAGAAGGGTCATGGATACAGGTACTGTCCTAAACTGAAAAAGGCTAATAAAACAGGTTTATACATGCCAGGTTGGCAGCAAAGCTAGTATCACAAAGGCTTTTGTGGAAATCCTTCCCGTGGAAATGCTCTTTTCTCAGCTTCTGCAACTGATGCAGATGAGTCTTGAAGCTTCAATGAGCAAGAGGAGGCGGAGCTCTTTGCTATAGCGGCTACAATGGAGGGTCCAAAAGATGCAGGATGGATCATGGACACGGGAGCGTCTACCCATATGTGCTGGAACAAAGCAACTTTTGCAAATCTTCAGCAAACATCTCCAAGGAGTATTTTCTATGCTTGTGGCATGATGTATAAATTAATGGTACATTTTTTAGTATTTTCTAGGTCTAAATAGAAATATAGAAAGAAGCTGAGGGAGTCTACCTCTAACTTCTCTCTCCAAACTCTCAAACTTGTCGCAGTCACTGAGAAATTGGAGAGGGAGCTAGAGCCATGGCTACCTAGGCTATCCAGAGGTTTACATAAAATTTATTTTAGTTAGGGTTTATTTATTTAAAAGGTATATGCCGGCGACAGGAATTGATCGTTGTACCTACCGGCCGGTAGACAGGAAGTAGCCGGTAGCCTTAGCCGTTAACTCTAGGAATAAGATTACGTAGTATATGGTTTGATAGTTATTTAAACATATAAACTAGGATAAATCATTTAACTGTAATTGTTTACGGTATACATAGATCTGGTAATGTATAAGTACGGAATACGGTACGAGCAAGAAATCAATACCGCGCATTTATTTCTTAAGTGAAACAAATACGGCGCATGTATTTATTACGGCTAAGATTAAATTCGATTCTAACCGGACGGCCGGAATTAGCGCCGAGATCGCGGAAGAAGATTTCGGCGGTTTGTGGCCATCGCCACATCGGATGACGCGTGGCGTAATTACATTCGATCGTGGAGTCTCCGGAGATTATGGCACCGAATCCGGATATAACATGTGTCGACATTTAGGCCATGTCGTACAATGTCCGTACATAAAGTATACCGGCAGCTGTACTTTTGCGTACGGAACTGTAATGTGATTGGTTCCGTACATCAGTAGATAGAGGCTGTGAGAGAGATTGGACTTAGAAAAATTAGGAGATAGGACCCTCTCTCCCACAAAAGCTTCTGTACAAAAGGTCAACTTTGAACCTCCATAACTTACTGCTTTCGGGAGCAAATTCAGAGATCATTTTTGCTATCGACTCAGGGGAGTCTTGCCTTCACAGGGGTGCAGGTGGTCAGAGTGTTTGTCTGCCAGGGCGGTAGTTATTCTTGCTGAAACACAAAGGGGTTAGGATTATCTTAGATGCTTCTTGAAAGCTGTCCACTCTGAGGACTTATGGAGGTCTCATAGTTTCAGGTTATGGGCCCACCCTCTAGGGTACCAATCTTTAATGGAACTCGATTCATATACTGGGAAAGTATGATGATAGGAGCTTTATGCGAAAAAAGGTTTTGGGGGATAGTGAGTGGACGGTTGGGGCGTCCATCAAGTCTTGGAATTCCTCCAGGGTTTGGAGGAAGCAGATTCATCAGGAAAGAGGATCCACCTTCAACGGAGGAAACAAAAGAAGGAGAGGTGGTGGACAAAGGAAAGGAGAAGGAGACGACCACACCAATAGCAACTGGTTTGGCATTCATGTCACCCATTCCGAGGAACGAGGAGAATGATACTGAAACCTGGGACTTCAACAATATGGCGGCAAAGCACTTCATCCTACGCCATCTCACTCAAGGACTTGCATGTCCTCATTTGCAGGTAGAAAGGGCATCCGATCTTTGGCTGGCTCTCATAGAGATGTACTGAAGTGGTACGATTCAGCAACAAGAGTTGGCTGATCAGAAAGTTAAGGAGTATGTATACAAAGGGGGAAATATGTTGGATTTTTGCAATGAGCTTGCTACACTCTTCATGGAGCTAAAGAGTGCGGGAAAAGATTTTAGTGAAAAAGAAAAGGTTAACTGTTTACTGATGAAGTTACCTGATGAGTTCGAGAACATAGTCAACCGTGTGCAGGACTTGTCGGACTCAAGGTGAATATGGAACTCAGTGGTAGGGATGATTCTCGTTCGAGAGAATACGATTGAGATCCGAAGGGGAGGAAAGAGTGGCCAAGCCTTGGCAACAGCGACTGATTGGAGGAACATGGATTCTTGAAAACCGGTCGAAAACTATGGGGGTAGGCAGCAGAAAAAACAGGTTGACGAGTTCGAACCAAGGGCTCCCAAAGGTTTATGTCATTTTTGTAAGAAACCGGGGCACTATATGGCACAGTGCACTAAGCTAACTGAGCTTCGGTTAAAGGAGGGGCAGAACGGTGGTATCCCGAGAGGAAAGAAAAAGGCCCTTGTCACACAGGTACTTGAGGCGGAATCCGAGGACGAGGACGATGAGCTCCTTTTGGATGAGGAGTTGGAGGCGAAAAATGAGGTCGAAATTACACGAAGGCAGAAATGTGCTTACGGTGGATTGAAAGGTGAAGCAGGCTGGATTATAGATTCAGGTGCCTCAATGCACATGTGTAAGGATAGGCACTTGTTCACTAAGATAAGAAAGATTCCCACCGTAGAGATAGAGTACAGGGATGGGAGGATAGTCACCACTACTCTTGTAGGATCGGTAGATCTTAAAGTGTTAGTAGAAGGAAAGACATCCATATTAACATTCTCCGATATATTGTTTATTCCGGAGTTGAACAAAAACCTTATCTCTACATCAGTATTAGATGATAAGGGTTTTTTCAGTAGCACTAGGGAAGGAGTCTTTACTGCTAGTTTTGAGGAGGATGTCTATTTCATTGCTGAGAAAGGTAGCCATGGGATGTTTAGGCTGGTTTTAAGTAATAGAAAGAAGAAACTTTATTATGCTGATGTTCATGATATTATGATGTGGCATAAGAGGCTTGGGCATGTGAATCTAGATAAGTTAAGAGAGGCGAAAAAGATGGGAGTGGTGGAAGGGATTCAGTTCAGTGAGAGTGATAATATAAGTGATTGTAGTGGGTGTGCTCAAGGTAAAGCACACAGATTACCCTTTCCTAAAACAGCCACCTACAAGGGAGAAAAACTTCTAGATCTAGTACACACAGATATTTGGGGACCGGCTAGAGTGCCCTCACCGGGGGGGAAGAGATTTATGATGACTATAACTGATGATTGGTCTCCCTATTCCCGGGTGTATTTTTTGAAAAACAAGTCAGAAGCTGAGGATTGTTTTAGACAATATAAAGCGTGGAGCGAAAAACTCCATGAAACTCCAATCAAGAGAGTAAGGAGTGACAATGGTGGAGAGTATACTTCTAACCAGTTTGAGGATTTTTTGAGGGAAGATGGGGTCCAACACCAAAAGACAGTTCCAGAAAAATCCTGAACAGAATGGGGTAGCTGAAAGGTTAAATAGAACACTAAGTGATAGTGCTAGAAGTATGTTGTCGGATAAAAAGATAGGAAAAAGGTTTTGGGGAGAAGCAATGAACTGTGCTAATTACCTCAAGAATAGAGTTCTTACTTCAACTTTAAAAGATCAAACACCTTATGAGAGATGGACAGGCCGGAAACCAGACATATCTCACTTAAAGGTTTTCGGCAGTCAAGTATTCAGTCTAGATACTGATCGGTCCAATTGGAAGCTAGATCCTAAAGGAAAACCGGGATACTTATTAGGATATGATGAAGATGTTGAAGGATATAAAGTGTATGATCTAAAAGGGGAAGATATAATCTTAGTAAAGCATCTAGTAGTTATGGATGAAGGAAAATCTGTGGATCCCTTCAAATATACGAAGTCAGTAAAAATCAGATTTGAGTCAGAAAATTCTGATGACTTTGAGCTTCCTAACTATCCAGGTTTTAGAGAAGATGACATTCTTGCAGGTACAAATCAGAACGAATAGGACTCGGCTGTGGAAACTCCAGTGACAACTCTACTCGAAGCGGAAGACATGGTGGAAATTGATTCGGAATCAAGGGATAGGGGAGAAGCCGAGTTTGTTCGAAAGAATCCACGAGAACTGTTGTTTTTAGAAAGCTTTAGTCCTCTGTATGCCTCAGCTGTGAGAGAGAGCTGTTCAGGACTTAAGCTATTTTTGGTTGAGTTCGGTTCAGTACTTACCGAAATTAGTGTGACAGTGAAGTTGGGAGTTCACGGTTCATTCACACTTGGGACACGTGTCGTCACTTGGGAGATTGCGTGAGTATGTCCTCCGTGGACGTACGGAAATTCGGCAGGACCACTGGACTTCGTGAAGTAAATTCTACGGTGCCAAATCCTCTAATCGGACCGCTGACAGCCGCCGCCAACAAATAGTGACAAGGCGTGACTAGATCATTATCACTTTACGTTGTCTGAACTTCGGTGTAAATATTTGTGATAGAATGTTAGATGTACGGCTGGAATGCCTCCGTACAGCTTAGTGTAGTTTCGGTGTATAAAAGTAGGACTTAGTGAATTTGATTTTTAGGAACAAATGATATGAAAACTGTACACTCAGTTTTATGTAATTTCATTTCTATATATCTCACAGATTTGTGAGCGGAATTGATTGAAATTTTGTGTGTGTGTTCCTTTGTATATTATCTACATTGTGGTAAATTTTCAGGACGTTTTTCTGAAAGTTATAGTCTGTCAAAGTTGCTGTTCAGCCATCGGTATTTGTGGAAGCTTCCTCTCTTGATTTGTTCTACGATGACTACTGCTGCATCTTCTTCATCTTCAGTACCAACACTTGTCTCAGAACAACAGGTCACGGGCCCGCCTTCACGAATTCCGGTCTTTGATGGACGTGAATATCTGTATTGGGCAGATTTGGTTAAGTCTTACTTCAAGCAAGTGAAACTTATTGATGTGTTAAATGGATCATTTGCAGAATCTGATGCCAGTTTTGATCAGAAAAATGACCAGGCTTTGCATTTAGTAAAGCTTATGATATCAAAAGAATTGCATATGACTTATATTAATGTTGCAAAGGCATCAGATTTGTGGGATGCATTGAAATCTTCTTATGTTAAAGCTAGTGACCAGCATGAGATTATAACTGCTGGTCAAATCTATGAGTATAAGTACACAAGTGGTAGCATGGTGGAATACACTAATCGGTTTCGAATGTTACTGTCAGAAAATGCATGTTCTGGGGGGACTTTCTCCCCTTATCATCAGGCCATGATTCTCCTAAAGGGGCTTCCTAATGAATATAAAGGAGCCTCAGATGAAATGAAAAAATTGTCTAAACCTCTTTGGAATTTGCAAACAGCTATAGAGTTTATCTTGGCAGAAGAGGCTACTCAGACAGTTTTAGGATTTGGAAAACCAGCTGTAGCATTTACGGCTCAGTTTCAGAGGGAAAATAGATATCAAGGGAATCAGTTTAATCCTCAGTTTGAGAAATGTGTTTATTGCTATACTGATGGTCACTCCTTCAGAGCTTGTCCTTTGTATATAAAAGCTCTTGAAACAGGTACCTTTCGGAAAGGATGGAGACACCGCGGACCTCCCATTTCCCAAAAACCTCCGAATAAAATTGTTGCATTTTCAGCGGAGGATACGGAATTGGAGAAGAAAAAGACCGAGGAAACGACACCTGATGTGATCAGTTTTCCAAAAACTGATGACAAAGAGTTCTTTGCTCTCGCTAAACTCGACATGATGGAAGGAGAAAAGGACCTCGGATGGATAATGGATTCCGGCAGCTCTTCATACATGTGTTGGAACAAGTCTTGGTTTAAGGAGATGTCTTCTATTTCTTTACGTCAGATCTTTTATGCTTGTGGCTATGCTGTTGAATCAAATGCCAAAGGAAACATAGATCTCGATTGTGTGATAGATGGAAAGGTTGTTAAGAGAACTTTGTATGATGTGTTGTATGTTCCAAAGTTCAAGAAAAATCAGTTTTCTACTTCTGTAGCTGAAAGCAAAGGCTTTGAGGTTCTCCAGAAAAATGGCAAGAAAATAGTGAGCAAGAATGGAAGAGTAGCTCTAGTAGGAACTAGAGGCCCAAACTTTTTGTACCGCATGGACCTGGCTAATAAAATTGATTTTGCGTACTCCAGTGTCCTATGTGATAATGTTTTGTGGCATAAAAGGCTTGGTCATGTGCACCATGAGAGACTTACTAAGATGATAAACCATAATATGATAGAGGGAGTCAAGCTTGGTCAAAAAGAGTCCCATGTTTGTGATGGTTGTGCTCTCGGAAAGCTTTACAAGCTTCCTCTACCACAAGTTTCTGATCATCGAGCCACAGATCTCCTTGGTATTATTCACTCTGATGTCTTCGGCCCTTCCAAAGTTCTCTCTCTTGGTGGCAGCCGCTTCTTTGTCACCTTTACAGACGATTACTCCCGATATAGTCACCTATACTTCATGAAGGAGAAGGGAGAAGTCTTCACTCACTTTAAGCACTACAAAATCTGGGCGGAGAAACTTCACGGCAAATCTATTCTTGCTTTGCGAACGGATAATGGTGGAGAGTATGTATCTCATGCATTTGCTGATTTTTTGAAAGAGAATGGCATCTCTCGTGAATTTACTGCTCCGTACACACCGGAACAAAATGGTGTTGCCGAGAGACTTAATCGGACTTTGACTGAATGTGCTCGATCTATGATGGCCGATAAAGGTGTGGATCCAAAGTTTTGGGGGGAAGCTTTTCATTGTGCTTCTTATATCAGAAATAGAGTGGAAACCCGGGCTGTTAGGGGTAAGACACCTTATGAAGTTTGGACAGGCAAAAAGCCAAATGTTAGTCATTTTAGAGTTTTTGGTAGCAAATGTTTTATCTTGGATAATCTTCCTAATTGGAAGCTTAGTCCAAAATCTGTACCTGGCGTCTTTTTAGGCTATGATGATGAATCTGCAGGTTATAGAGTGTATAATCCTCAGAAAGGATGTCTTCAAACAGCCAGGAATATTCAGATTAAAGAAGAAAGTCAATCTGTTGACGTTTTAAGTATGGATGCAGCTGAAAGGAAAGAGAAAATACAAGAGTATATCATTCTTGAGCAGGTACCTTTTACTCCATCCTCTTCTACTTCTTCTACCTCTCTCCCAAATGCCTCTGGGCCGTCTAATACTCCTTCTGGAGCTGCTCCTTCTGTCGATGCTCCTCCGAATACACGCCTTGTGCGGCAATCTAAGGAACCAACCGTTCCCGCGTCAGATTTTCCGGGGGGAAGAAGGCAAAGTAGCCGCCTTCGAGGCGACCGAGTTGAGAGTGCTTTTTCTGCAAGCACAGGGGAGCCGCTTACTATTCATGAAGCTTTTTCCGTTCCTGAAAAGGATCATTGGATCTCGGCTGCAAATGAAGAGATAAAGTCAATTATGGAAGCCCAAACTTGGGAGCTTGTGGAGCTCCCACCGAACAGGAAAGCTATCGGTTGTAAGTGGGTCTTCAAATTAAAATTGAATCCTGATAATACAATTGAAAGATATAAAGCTAGACTGGTTGCTAAGGGATTTAGCCAAAAGGAGGGAATTGACTATGAAGAGACCTTCTCTCCTGTGGTTCGCTTTCCACTGTTAGAGTTTTGCTATCTCTTGCTGCAATAGAAGATATGGAATTGCATCAGATGGATGTTAAGACAGCTTTCTTGCATGGTGATTTGGAGGAAGTAATTTATATGAAGCAGCCAGAGATGTATGTAGAAAAAGGGAAAGAAAATCTGGTCTGTAAACTGTTGAAGTCCCTTTATGGTCTGAAACAGGCTCCGAGGTTATAGTCTGTCAAAGTTGCTGTTCAGCCATCGGTATTTGTGGAAGCTTCCTCTCTTGATTTGTTCTACGATGACTACTGCTGCATCTTCTTCATCTTCAGTACCAACACTTGCCTCAGAACAACAAGAACCATCTATTCCGACCTCAGATTTTGAAGGGGGGAGGAAAAGTATCAAAAGACTGCAAGAAAAACAGGTTAATAACAAGGTAACTAAACTATCTAATCAAGATGAACCTCAAACTTATGGAGAGGCGGTGACTTGTCCAGAAAGAAACCGGTGGAAGACAACCATCAATGAGGAGATGGCCTCAATCATGGCAGCCGATACTTGGGAGCTGGTGGATTGTCCACATCACCGAAAACCAATCAGTTGTAAGTGGGTTTTCAAATTAAAACTGAACGCAGATAATACAATCGAGCGCTACAAGGCCAGATTAGTGGCAAAGGGATTTACACAAAAGGAGGGAATTCACTACGAGGAAACCTTTGCCCCGGTGGTCGAATTTCCCTCCGTCCGCATACTTCTCAATTTAGCAGCAGCAGAAGACATGGAAGTGCACCAGATGGACATCAAGACATCCTTTTTGCATGGAGAATTGGAAGAGGAGATCTTCATGAAACAACCCGAAGGTTTTGTGGAGGAAGGAGAGGAGAGTAAGGTATGCCGGCTGATTAAATCTCTTTATGGTTTGAAATAGGCGCCTCTACAAAGGAATAAGAAGCTTGATGAGTTTCTTACCGGTCTGGGATATATTCCGATCAGCTCAGATCACTCAATCTATGTTTTTGAAGATGAGGAAGTTTTTATATTTATTGCAATTTATGTTGATGATTTGCTTGTTTTAAGTAAATCAATGGAAAAAATTAATAAACATAAAACCGATCTTAAGGGGAGATTTGAAATGAAAGATATGGGAGAAGCAAAATATATTTTGGGAATTCAAGTAGAAAAAGGAAAATTATAAGATTGACTCAAAAGGAAGCAATAGGGAACATGCTTGAAAAATTTCAAATGGATAAAGTTAATAGTTGTACAACTCCAATAGAGTTGAAGAAGGGAAGTGAGGGGAGTGAGGAAGAAGGAGTCATAGTTTTAGACGAGGAATTATCTCCTGAAGAACAGAAGTTTATGGAGACTATTCCTTACAGGCAAGTAGTGGGAAGTCTAATCTATTTTATGAATTGTACCTGGCCGGATTTAGCTGCAACTGTAGGAGCGCTGAGTAGAAGTCTAAATGCTCCCATTAAGAAGGATTGGGAGGCAGCTAAGAGATTCCTTAGATGTTTGATAGGAACTCGGGATCTATGGTTGCATTTGTGTGGGGAGAATACTGACATCACTACTTGGAGTGATGCCAGTTATGGTGATGCTCCAATGAGGAGATGCACTTCTGGATATGTATTATATGTGGGTGATGGGGCTTGTTGTTGGAGTAGCAAACAGCAAAAGGTTATTGCTCAGTCCACCATGGAGGCTGAGTATATGGCCTCTTGCTCTGCTGTAAAAGAATTGATGTGGGTCAAGTCTTTCCTTGGTGAGCTTGGTCACCTTAAGAGTGGTGTGCAGAAAATATTTTGTGATAATCAGGTAGCAATCGCTATTTCTGCCAATCCTAAACATCATTTTAAAGCCAAACACATGGACATTAGACTCAGCTTTGTTAGAGAGAAAGTAGAAAACAAAATAATCAGTTTAGAGTACAGACCATAAAGTGAGATGGTAGCAGATATGATGACCAAACCTGTGCCTTCCCCTAAGCTAATTTTCTGCAGGGAGAAGTGCGGTCTGAAATTAAAGATTGACTAGAAAATAAGGGTAGTGTAGAAATTAATGGTACATTTTTAGTATTTTTTAGGTCTAAATGGAAATATAGAAAGAAGCCGAGGCAGTCTACCTCTAACTTCTCTCTCCAAACTCTCAAACTTGTCGCAGTCACTGAGAAATTCGAGAGGGAGCTAGAGCCATGGCTTCCTAGGCTATCTAGAGGTTTACGGGAAATTTTTATTAATTAGGGTTTATTTATTTAAAAGGTATATGCCGGCGACAGGAATTGATCGTTGTACCAACCGGCCGGCAGACAGGAAGTAGCCTATAGCCTTAGCCGTTAACTCTAGGAATAACATTACGTAGTATATAGTTTGATAGTTATTTAAACATATAAACGTAGGATAAATCATTTAACTGTAATTGTTTACGGTATAGATAGATCTGGTAATGTATAAGTACGGAATACGGTACGAGCAAGAAATCAATACCGCGCATTTATTTCTTAAGTGAAACGAATACGGCGCATGTATTTATTACGGCTAAGATTAAATTCGATTCTAATCGGACGGCCGAAATTAGCGCCGAGATCGTGGAAGAAGATTTCGGCGGTTTGTGGCCATCGCCACATCGGATGACGCGTGGCGTAATTATATTGGATCGGGGAATCTCCGGAGATTATGGCACCGAATCCGGATATGACATGTGTCGACATTTAGGCCATGTCGTACAATGTCCGTACATAAAGTACACCGGCAGCTGTACTTTTGCGTACGGAACTGTAATGTGATAGGTTCCGTACATCAGTAGATAGAGGCTGTGAGAGAGATATGACTTAGAAAAATTAGAAGATATGACCCCCTCTCCCAGAGAGCTTCTGTACAAAAGGTCAATTTTGACCCTCCATAACTTACAACTCAGGGGAGCAAATTCAGAGATTCTTTTTGTTATCGACTCAGGGGAGTTTTGCCTTCATAGGGGTGCAGGTGGTAAGAGTGTTTGTGTGCTAGGGTGGCAGTTATTCTTGCTGAAACACAAAGGGGTCAGGATTATCCTAGAGGCTTCTTGAAAGCTGTCCACTCTGAGGACTTATGGAGGTCTCAGAGTTTCACATGAGTGTTCAAACCTCAGCTTAGGGTGATGTATCTTTGATGGTAGATGTGGGGGGAAAGTCGGTAGAGAGAACCCTTCACAATGTTTTATATGTTCCAGACTTTAAGAAAAAATTAAGTTCTACATCATAAGTGGAGAGCAAAGGCTTTGAAGTTGTTCTGCAAGGAGGGAGATAGCTGGTTAGCAAGAAAGGGAAAGTAGCAGTAACAGAAACTAGAGATGTTAGCAAAATGTACCGGATAGACATGGCTGACTATAAAGAAAATGATGTTCTCTACTCCAGTGTCCAATCTGACAATGAGTTGTGGCATAAAATATCAGGATATATAAATTATGATAGTCTTAAGAAAATGGTGAATTCGGGAAAAATCGAGGGGGCTTCTCTCAGTTCTCATCCTATAAAATCATCTGATGGTTGTTCACTTGGCAAGATTCACAAATTGCCATTTCCACAGGAAACAGACCACAGATCGGAGAAAGTTTTGCGGCTAATACACTCTGATGTTCTCGGTCTTTCTTCAGTAGCTTCAGCTGGAGGCATCCACTATATGGTTACATTCGCACATGACTACTCAAGGTACACTAAAGTCTACTTCATGCAATATAAGAGTGAAGTGTTCACTCACTTTAAACACTACAAAGTGTGGGCGGAAAAACTTTATGGAGTTCCAATCTTGGCGTTGAGATCGGACAATGAAGAGAATACACATCAAAGGAATTCGAAGAATTTCTCATTCAAGAAGGTATTAGTCACAATCTTACTGTTCCATATACACCGGAACAGAATGGTGTTTTTGAAAGATTAAACAGTACAGTGACAGAGAGTGCTCGGTCCATGGTTGCAGATAAAGGGCTAGATTTGAAATTTTGGGTTGAAACACTGAATTATGTTGTTTATATTAAGAACAGAATAACTTCTAGATCTGTTAGCACCACACCTTATGAGTTTTGGACAGGAGAGAAACCTGATGTTAGCCACTTTAAAATCTTTGGCAGTAAGTGTTTTATTCTAGATACTTCACAAGATAGATGGAAAATGGAGGCTAATGGCTTACTAGGAATTTTTATGGGGTATGATGATAATGCAAAAGGATATAGAGTTTTTGTATTTGAGAAACAAAAAGTGATTATTTCTAGGAATATCCAGATTTAAGATGAACAAGATTCGGTTTACCTTTTTAAAATGCCAAATCAACCGGCAAAGGAAAAGCAAGAATATGTCATTTTTCACCATACGTAGCGAGTCTACTTTCCACCGGCAAGTGGGACACCTCTTCTTTCAGTTCCTTTGGTTCCTTTACACGATGCTTCACCACAAGCTACGCCTCACTTGGAAGGAACTACTACAGACTATGTACCAGATCAAGTTACAGTTCACACTAAACAAAAAAATCATAGGTTGCCGACGATCTCAACCTCTAAATTGCCAGTGGGAAAGAGATCTAGCAGTCGTCTGCAAGCAAGTTCTCACTTTGCTTTTTTTGCAGCTATAGAGGAGCCTCTAACGATCTAGGAGGCCTTCTCATCACTTGAGAGAAATCAATGGATGGAGGTGGCAAACGATGAAATGAAGTCTATTATGGAGGCACAGTGTAACACTGTTACAAGGTTGGGTACTTAGTGGCTAGAAACTCGGTTGCTATAGTTGCGGTCGCAGAGCAGCGCAGCTGCGATTCCAGATCAGCGCAACATAGCAGCATAGCAACTTAGTAGAATAGCGTAGCGCAGCATAGCAACGCAGCGTGGTAGTATAGCAACGTCGCAGAATGTAGATTTAACCGTATATTTCTAGAAGGATACCTTCGATAGATATGGGTTGACTGCGAAGGTCCACGTGTACATTTGTACAGTATTGGGTTCACTAGCAATTTGTTAGTTCAAATAGTGAGACAGACGTAGTACGATACAGACTCTTTGTGTAGACCTTCGCAGCGAGTGCTGAATCTTGTAATCCTCTCTTGAGTAATAAATTGTAACCTTGCCTGTCACTGCTGTGTGCGCCTGCTGTTGCTACGGAAAGATCCTTGGAGCCTTCCGCTGTGCATTGTGGTGTACTGTGGTACTTTCATTTCTTGTTCCTTTTACACTGGTATCATAGCTTTTTCACGTTACACGACAGTATGGACGAACACGGCGTGTCCACTACGGAAATGTTAGCGCGAGTTCTCAGGGAGTTAGAAAGCGTTAGATTACAGAACGCGCAGCTGAGCAACACCGTCGCAGCTTTGGAATCTCATCTTGGCGAGGGACCTCATGGAGGAATGGAGAGGGACTACAGGAGACCGAAATTAAGACTTCGCGACGAGTTCGACTCTGCAAGGCACAAGAACCTAGACACGTGGCTATTCTCCGTTGCGAATTATCTCGAGAATTTTCCTAGCCTATCGGACCGTGAGAAGATTCACTACGCGGGTGGTCTTCTTAAGGGGGCAGCGGGAGCATGGTGGAGGACATTGGTGGAGAATGATGAGATACCGACCGTTTGGGCTCTCTGCGTTCAATTCCTCCGTGACGCTTGGCAGCCTCTTAATACGGTTAAGGCAGCAAGAGATAAGATCGTAGTGCTGAAGGAACGAACTTCGGTGTTGGAGTTTACGCAACGGTTTTAGGAGTGTAAGGTTCAAATACCTACGATGACGGAGGATGAAGCTGTGGATCGCTACGTGAAGGGGCTTAAATCATCCATTCATAGGGATGTGGAACAATGGCTCCCTCGGGAAAGCACAACTCCAAGTCTCTCAACAATCATTCAGTTTGCTGAGCGGACCGATTCAGTCGACTTCACCTTCCGACGACCTTATCATTATGGGTCGAGTAGCGGTGGAGGGGGTTGCCGAGACGATGGTCCAACTTCCATGGAGCTCGGAGCAATTGATGAGGATAAGGAGGTGGTCAACGTGCTACGGAAAAAGAAGAAAACGATAAAGACCAAGGCCAACAACTTGTCCCCCGAGGAGCTCCAACTAAGGAGGCAAAATGGCTTATGCCTCCAGTGCTGTTCCCCGGACCATATGGCCCAAGAATGTCCAAAACGGAAAAATCCAGGAAAGAGGAAACTTAACGTCATGAGGTTAGCCGGTGAAGGAGGAGACCCTTTGATATTTCGGGGACAAATCGGAGTATGCGCAACTAGCTTCATGGTGGACTCCGGAGCATCGCGAAATTTCATCAACGAGGCGACGGTGAAAAAGTTGAAACTTCCTCTCGTGGTGCTTAAGGATCATCAATCGGTACAATTGGCAGACGGAAGTTCCTTATCCATTACCCATCGTACTACGAGGTTACGCGTCGGAATCGGGAAATTCCGATGGTACGACACTCTTCATGTATTACCTCTTGGGGACCATGAGGTAATTTTGGGGAAGCCGTGGCTGCAAAAATGGAATCCGACGATCGATTGGAGAAGTGGGGCCATGAGAGTGAAGAAGGGTGAAGAAGAGTTTGAGGTAAAAGCGGGAGCGGCTGGTAAAGGAGCGGAAGAGGGACGCCTACTTTCAGCCTTACAACTTAAGAGGGCACTCAGAAAAGGGGAAACTATTGGAGTAGCGGTCGTCTAGCCCTTGGAGGAGGCGAAGGAGGAGATTCCGGAGGAATGGAAGAAGAAGGACTCCGACTTCGACTCAAAAGAAAGAGACGACACCGAAAAGACTTCCGAAGAGGCCTCGAAAGTCGTGACAAAACTTCTCGAGGAGTACGTAGATGTTTTTCCCCTGAAGCTCCCCGAGGGCTTACCTCCAAAGCGCGAAGTAGACCACAAGATAGAACTTGTTCCCGAAGCGGTACCCCCAGCTAATCAGATGTACAAGATGAGTTACACCGAATTAGACGTACTCAAAAAGCATCTCGCGGAGTTGGTCGAAGCCGGAGCAATAGAACCGAGCAAGTCACCGTATGGAGCTCCCGTTCTGTTCGTGAATAAAAAAGATGGAGGTTTTCGTATGTGTGTGGACTACCGAGTGCTAAACAAGTTAACGGTGAAGAATGCGTACCCTTTACCGAGAATTGACGAATTGTTGGATCGACTTCGAGGTGCTAAATATTTATCGAAGATAGATTTGCGGAGCGGTTATCACTCGATTTGAATTGCCGAGGAGGATGTGGAAAAGACAGCATTTAGAACGCGGTATGGCCATTTCCAATTTCGGGTAATGCCGTTCGGGTTGACTAATTCGCCGGCGACTTTTATGCATCTGATGAACTCCATTTTCCGGCAATATCTGGATGCGTTTGTAATCGTCTTTCTCGACGACATCTTGGTGTATAGTTGAACGCTGGAGGATCACATGAAGCCCTACGCACGGTCTTACAAATCCTTCGGGAAAATAAGTTGTACGCAAAGAGGAGTAAATGTGACTTCTTGAAGGAGAAAATTGATTTTCTGGGCCATGTGGTGAGCCGGAACGGAATCGCGGTAGATCCGAGCAAAACGAGGGCAGTGAAGGAGTGGCCGCAGCCGGTGAATATTACGGAATTGCGGAGCTTTCTGGAATTATGCTCCTACTATCGACGTTTTGTCGAAGGTTTCACAAAAATTGCTGCACCACTCACAGAATTGCTCAAGAACGACGTGCCCTACGAATGGAAACTAGCGCAAGGGGCAGCTTTTAACACACTAAAGGAGCGGTTGGTTACCGCCCTTGTGTTGGCTGTTCCCGACCCGGGCTTACCTTGGACGATAATTACAAACATCAGCGATACGGCTATTGGAGCGATCCTTATTTAGGATCAAAAAAAGGCCAACAACCCATTGCCTACAACAGTCGAAAGCTAAAGGCAGCGGAGCTTAACTGGGACACCCATGAAAAGTTTACAATTGCGATCATCAACGCGCTAGAATTTTGGAAATGTTACGTTCAAAGGAAACGGATAACAATTATCACGGATCACCACGCCCTGCAGTACCTGCAAACACAACCGAAGTTGTCAAAGAAACAAGTGCGATGGATGACATTTCTGTAGACATTCGGGCTGGAACTTGTCATTGAGTATAAGCCGGGTAAGACGAATCCGACGGATGCGCTGTCTAGAAGACCCGGAGTCGCTGCTCCTGTGGCACAGCAACGATCGCAAACATCGCAGGCTGTAGACGTGAGCTCTGTGAAAAAGAACACCGCAGCGTCGGACGCAGCGCAAGATCCGGAACTCAGCGCAGTCACTATTACGGTGCAAGTGGACGAGCTGTGGCTGAGTAGAATCAAGGTAGCGTATGACGAAGACAAGACATTAAAAGAACTGATAAATCGGAAGGTATTAGTTCGCACTGCTAATGGTATGTGGCGATACAGACCAAGTCTAACAGCGAGACTTTATGTTCCGACAAACCGAGAGCTACGTCATTCGATACTTAAAATAAGTCATGATGAACCGCTCAGTGGACATTTCGGCCGGGATAAAACAACCGCACGTGTCGCTAAGGCGTGTTATTGGCCAAACATGACTCGGGACATTGCGGAGTATGTCCGGACGTGTGACTCCCGTAACATAAACAAATCAGAATCAGATCACCAGGGTCTGTTACAATCCCTTCCGATACCATCTACTCCTTGGGAAGCGATTTCGATGGACTTCATCGTTGCTCTCCTGTTGACCAAGGAAGGTTATGACTCTATTTTCGTCGTCGTGGATTACTTGACGAAAATGGCCCATTTCTTACCCACAACAACCACAGCCACAGCGAGAGATGTGGCAGACTTATTCTTTCGAGAGATATTCCGCCATCACCGACTCCCAAAGAGGATCGTCAGCGACCGGGATCGAAAATTTGTGAGTCACTTTTGGAGAAGTGTGTTCGAGCTGTGTGGAACGTAGCTGGCCATGTCCACAGCTTACCACCCTCAAACGGATGGTCAGACTGAGAGGGTGAATCAGACTTTGGAGGAGGCGTTGCGGGCTTATGTTTCGGTGCACCAAACGGATTGGGTAAACCATCTAACAACGATTGAGGTGGCGTAAAACAGTGCGGTGCACTCGCCCACGAATGCTACGCCATTCTCCTTCAATAGACGACAACCCACCCTTCCACAAAACTTATTGGTCGTGGACTGCCCTTCGCCGGCAGCTCTGGACTTTGCCAAAACGTTGCAAGGGAACGTGGAAAAGGCGGCGAAGGCACTCCAAGTGGCACAGGATCGTCAAAAGTTGCAGGCCGACTCTCACCGGAAGGAAACCGTTTTCAGCGTGGGTGATAATGTTTGCCTTAATATGGCAAACCTCTCCTTACCGCGTGCCCTCTCAAAGAAATTAGCACCGAAATTCACGCGCCCATTCACGGTTCTGTCACGTGTGGGTGAGGTGGCATATAAGTTGGATATTCCAAAGGAGTGGCATATCCACAATGTCTTCTATGTTTCCCTGCTTAAACCATTTCGAGACCTTGATAAGATGTTTTCTAATCGATGGCGGAATACTCCTTTGCCCCTTATTCACGGTACCTCGGACGAGTATGAGGTGGAGGAGATCCTTCAGTTGCGCCGCTCTCGGAATTCCAACACCAACCAGTATCTGGTGCGTTGGAAGGGCTACGGAGCTGAGGACGACTCTTGGGTGAATGAGGAAGATCTGCATTCTCTTGAGTTATTGCGCAGTTTTCAAAAGAGTGAGGACACTCAACTTCACCGGAGGGGCAATCGCATCGGCCGCGGTAAAGGAACGAATCACAGTGTCGCAACCATCACAATTATATTAGGGACGCGGGGAAGAAACGCAGCGACGATGTTGCCGCACTGCAGCAATACAGCGGCGCAGCCACCGCAGCGCAGCATTGTTACGGTGCCGTCAGAGGAATGCAGTGCCACCGCTGTGCTGACAGGAAAGCGCAACGGAGCAATTGTGTTTCACCACATTGGTGACAACGAACCCTTGGTTCCGCTGCAGCAGGGTAGTTTTATAAATATTGGACGCTGCGATACCCTTGTACGCTGCGACGCTTCGCAGAATCCAAACGTGAAACCCTCAACCCTCTGTACTAAAGTCGCCATCCACCTTCGCGACCAACCTAGTCCAGGCAGATTAGAGAGTGCTTCACTCTGTACAACCAACTTACCTTCCCATCTCGAACTACCATAATTATCCGACGCCACAACATCCATGGCATCGTCGTCTTCTCCACCGCCAAAAAGAAGGAGACTGTTATGGGTAGGGCGAGGAGATGTACCCCGCCCGGATAGATTGTTAGAGGCGGCAGAGGCCATGGTAGAGGGAGATAGGAGGAGGGGATTAGAGGCAATTCCTCAACTAGAGGAGACACCTAGTAGCGTGGCAGGGCCAGGGGAGACCAGCGAAATTCACAAGACCCCGAGTAAAACCCACTCCAGGAAGGGGATCAGGAGGATGAGGAAGACCATGAGATTTCGGATGCGGAGGAGCCAGAACGGGAAGCGACACCCCCGCAAATTGAGGAGCGTGCCTCCGATCTGGAGGTGATGAGGGACCTTAATAAGGAGAGCACCGCGAACGAGCAGTCCTCGGTAAGCTCCGAGAAGAAGGCGAGAGCACAATACCCTAGCCGAGACGAGGTATTTCTCCTCATAAGGGAAAGAGGGGACACGGACGGGGAAAGTGAGTAGGAAGAGGAAATCCCCGATTACCTCTTTCCATCTCCTATGGACACTCGTCATCCGGACCCTACCTTCAACTTCGCCAAGCGCCTGTATTGGAACCCTTCGAAATGGCTTGCAACATGGCGCACAGGAAAACCTCGAGACCCTATCTATATCCCCGCCGACGTGCAGTCACAGCTAGCCAGGAATTTCATGAGAACGAAGGACCTGGGGAACAACCATAAGGGTTACGTACAATTAAACCCTCGTGCCCTGCCATTTGTGGAAGTAGTTGAAGAGCACTATCGGTACAGGGTGCACGTTCCTGGGTTACTCCGTCGTTATCACCCGTGGGATGTTCGTCTGCATGACATCATTTCTCGGGCGGAGGTTCCACCCGAGGTACAGGCACTCAAGTTGGCCGGAAGAACGCTCTGCAGCGGGCCCGAGCCGTCAGGAAACACGTTTCCTTTAAATTAAGGAAAGTACCGCGGTGGGAACTAGCAGAGGGGGTGGCAAAAAGGGCACAGCAAGCCGAGGAGCCCAAAGCTCCCCAAGCTCCGGCACCAGAAGAACCTGCACCGGCAGCCATTCTGCTGTAACCCGAGGCACCAGCGGAGGCACCGGAGGAAGGGGAGGACCAGGTTCGGGAGCGAATCACTCGGAGACGCTTGGCAGCGGCCGACCACCATATTCCGCTGCTGGAGACTCGTTGTGAGTAGCTCCAACATCAACTTGACAACCTACAACACGAATTCGAGGAGTATAGATGGTAGCAGATATGATGACCAAACCTGTGCCTTCCCCTAAGTTAATTTTTTGCAGGGAGAAGTGTGGTCTGAAATTAAAGATTGACTAGAAAATAAGGGGAGTGTAGAAACTAATGGTTTTATTAGTATTTTCTAGGTCTGAAAAGAAATATAGAAGTCGAGGCAGTCTATCTCTAACTTCTCTCTCCAACTCTCAAACTTGTCGCAGTCACTGAGAAATTGGAGAGGAAGCTAGAGCCATGGCTACCTTGGCTATCCTGAGGTTTACGGGAATTTTATATTAGGGTTTATTTATTTAATTAAAAGGTATGTGCCGGCGGCAGGATTTGATCCTTGTACCTTCCGAACGGCAGATAGGATATAGCTGGTAGCCTTAGCCGTTAAGTCTAGCGGTAGTGTTACGTAGCATATAGTTTGATAGTTATTTAAATATGTATACGTGCGATAAACCATTTAACTGAAAGGAATTACGGGATACATAGATCCAGTAATAAATAATGTACGACTTACGGTACGGACAAAAATCAGTACCGCGCATTTGTTTCGTAAATGAAACAAATACCGCGCATGTATTTATTACGGCTACGATTAAAGCCGAATTAAATCGGACGGCCGGGATTAGCGCCGAGATCGCGGAGGAAGATTTCGGCGGTTTGTGGCCATCGCCACATCGGATGACGCGTGGCGAAATTCCGTTGGATTGTGGAATCTCCGGAGATTATGGCACCGAATCCGGATTTGACATGCGTCGACATTTTGGCCATGTTGTACAATGTCCGTACATAAAGTACACCAGCAGCTGTACTTTTGCGTACGAAACTCAATTCTGATTGGTTCCGTACATCAGTAGATAGAGTCTGTGAGAGAGATAGGACTTAGAAAAATTAGAAGATATGACCCCCTCTCCCAGAGAGCTTCTGTACAAAAGGTCAACTTTGACCCTCCATAACTTACAACTCATGGGAGCAAATTCAGAGATTCTTTTTGCTATCAACTCAGGGGAGTCTTGCCTTCACAGGGGTGAAGTTGGTCAGAGTTTTTGTCTGCCAGGGTGGCAGTTATTTTTGCTTAAACACAAAGGGGTCAGGATTATCCTAGAGGCTTCTTGGAAGCTGTCCACTCTGAGGACTTATGGAGGTCTCAGAGTTTCAGGTTATGGGCCCACCCTCTAGGGTACCAATCTTTAATGGAACTGGCTTCATATACTGGGAAAGTATGATGATAGGAGCTTTATGCGAAAAAAGGTTTTGGGGGATAGTGAGTGGACGATTGGGGCGTCCATCAAGTCTTGGAATTCCTCCAGGGTTTGGAGGAAGCAGATTCACCAAGAAAGAGGATTCACCTTCAACGGAGGAAACAAAGGAAGGAGAGGTGGTGGACAAAGGAAAGGAGAAGGAGGCGACCACACCAATAGCAACTGGTTTAGCATTCATGTCACCTATTCCGAGGAACGAGGAGAATGATACTGAAACCTGGGACTTCAACAATATGGCGGCAAAGCACTTCATCCTACGCCATCTCACTCAAGGACTTGCATGTCCTCATTTGCAGGTAGAGAGGGCATCCGATCTTTGGATGGCTCTTATAGAGATTTACCGAAGTGGTACGATTCAGCAACAAGAGTTGGCTGATCAGAAAGTTAAGGAGTATGTATACAAAGGGGGAAATATGTTGGATTTTTGCAATGAGCTTGCTACACTCTTCATGGAGCTAGAGAGTGCGGGAAAAGATTTTAGTGAAAAAGAAAAGGTTAACTGTTTACTGATGAAATTACCTGATGAGTTCGTGAACATAGTTTACCGTGTGTAGGACTTGCCTGACTCAAGGTGGATATGGAACTTAGTAGTAGGGATGATTCTCGTTCAAGAGAATACAATTGAGATCCGAAGGGGAGGAAAGAGTGGCCAAGCCTATGCAACAGCGACTGATTGGAGGAATAGGGATTCCCGAAAACCGGTCGGAAACTATGGGGGTAGGGAGCAGAAAAAACAGACCGACGAGTTCCAACCAAGGGCTCCCAAAGGTTTATGTCATTTTTGTAAGAAACCGGGGCACTATATGGCAGAGTGCACTAAGCTAACCGAGCTTGGGTTAAAGGAGGGGCAGACCGGTGGTACCCCGAGAGGAAAGAAAAAGGCCCTTGTTACACAGGTACTTGAGGCGGAATCCGAGGACGAGGACGATGAGCTCCTTTTGGATGAGGAGTTGGAGGCGAAAAATGAGGTCGAAATTCCACGAAGGCAGAAATGTGCTTACGGTGGATTGAAAGGTGAAGCAGGCTGGATTATAGATTAAGGTGCCTCAATGCACATGTGTAAGGATAAGCACCTGTTCACTAAGATAAGAAAGATTCCCACCGTAGAGATAGAGTACGGGGATGGGAGGATAGTCACCACTACTCTTGTAGGATCGGTAGATCTTAAAGTGTTAGTAGAAGGAAAGACATCCATATTAACATTCTCCAATGTATTGTTTATTCCGGAGCTGAACAAAAACCTTATCTCTACATCAGTATTAGATGATAAGGGTTTTTTCACTAGCACTAGGGAAGGAGTCTTTACTGCTAGTTTTGAGGAGGATGTCTATTTCATTGCTGAGAAAGGTAGCCATGGGATGTTTAGGCTGATCTTAAGTAATGAAACGAAGAAACTTTATTATGCTGGTGTTCATGATATTATGATGTGGCATAAGAGGCTTGGGCATGTGAATCTAGATAAGTTAAGAGAGATGAAAAAGATGGGAGTGGTGGAAGGGATTCAGTTCAGTGAGAGTGATGATATAAGTGATTGTAGTGGGTGTGCTCAAGGTAAAGCACACAGATTACCCTTTCCTAAAACAGCCACCTACAAGGGAGAAAAACTTCTAGATCTAGTACACACAGATATTTGGGGACCGGCTAGAGTTCCCTCACCGGGGGGGAAGAGATTTATGATGACTATAACTGATGATTGGTCTCCCTATTCCCGGGTGTATTTTTTGAAAAACAAGTCAGAAGCTGAGGATTGTTTTAGACAATATAAAGCATGGAGCGAAAAACTCCATGAAACTCCAATCAAGAGAGTAAGGAGTGACAATGGTGGAGAGTATACTTCTAACCAGTTTGAGGATTTTCTGAGGGAAGATGGGGTCCAACACCAAAAGACAGTTCCAGAAAATCCTGAACAGAATGGGGTAGCTGAAAGGTTAAATAGAACACTAAGTGATAGTGCTAGAAGTATGTTGTCGGATAAAAAGATAGGAAAAAGGTTTTGGGCAGAAGCAATGAACTGTGCTAATTACCTCAAGAATAGAGTTCTTACTTCAACTTTAAAAGATCAAACACCTTATGAGAGATGGACAGGCCGGAAACCAGCCATATCTCACTTAAAGGTTTTCGGCAGTCAAGTATTCAGTCTAGATACTGATCGGTCCAATTGGAACCTAGATCCTAAAGGAAAACCGGGATACTTATTAGGATATGATAAGGATGTTAAAGGATATAGAGTTTATGATCTAAAAAGGGAAGATATAATCTTAGTAAAGCATCTAGTAGTTATGGATGAAGGAAAATCTGTGGATCCCTTCAAATATACGAAGCCAGTAAAAATCAGATTTCAGTCAGAAAATTCCGATGACTTTGAGCTTCCTAACTATCCAGGTTTTAGAGAAGATGACATTCTTGCAGGTACAAATCAGAACGAAAAGGACTCGGCTGTGGAAACTCCAGTGATAACTCTACTCGAAGAAGAAGACATGGTGGAAATGTATTCGGAATCAAGGGATAGGGGAGAAGCCGAGTTTGTTTGAAAAAATCCACGAGAACCATCTATTCCAGCCTCAGATTTTGAGAGGGGGAGGAGAAGTAGCAAAAGATTGCAAGAAAAACAGGTTAATAACAAGGTAACTAAACTATCTCATCAAGATGAACCTCAAACTTATGGAGAGGCAATGACTTGTCCAAAAAGAAACCGGTGGAAGACAGCCATCAATGAGGAGATGGCTTCAATCATGGCAGCCGATACTTCGGAGCTGGTGGACTGTCCACCTAACCAAAAACCAATCGGTTGTAAGTGGGTTTTTAAATTAAAACTAAACACAGATAACACAATCGAGCGCTACAAGGCCAGATTAGTGGCAAAGGGATTTACACAAAAGGAAGGAATTGACTACAAGGAAACCTTTGCCCCGGTGGTCAGATTTCCCTCTGTCCGCATACTTCTCAGCCTGGCAGCAGCGGGAGACATGGAAGTGCACCAGATGGACATCAAAACAGCCTTTTTGCATGGAGAATTGGAAGAGGAGATCTTCATGCGACAACCCGAAAGGGTTTGTGGAAGTAGGAGAGGAGAGTAAGGTATGCCGGCTGATTAAATCTCTTTATGGTTTGAAACAGGCGCCTCGACAGTGGAATAAGAAGCTTGATGAGTTTCTTACCGGTCTAGGATATATTCGGATCAGCTCAGATCACTCAATCTATGTTTTCGAAGATGAGGAAGGTTTTATATTTATTGCAATTTATGTTGATGATATGCTTCTTTTAAGTAAATCAATAGAAAAAATTAATAAACTGAAAACCGATCTTAAGGGGAGATTTGAAATGAAGGATATGGGGGAAGCAAAATATATTTTGGGAATTCAAGTAGAGAGAGACCGAAAAAGAAAAATTATAAGATTGACTCAAAAGGAAGCAATAGGGAACATGCTTGAAAAATTTCAAATGGATAAAGCTAGTAGTTGTACAACTCTAATGGAGTTGAAGAAGGGAAGTGAGGGGAGTGAGGAAGAAGGAGTCATAGTCTTAGACGAGGAATTATCTCCTGATGAACAGAAGTTTATGCAGACTATTCCTTACAGGCAAGTAGTAGGAAGGCTAATCTATTTTATGAATTGTACCCGGCCAGATTTAGCTGCAGCTGTAGGAGTGCTGAGTAGAAGTCTAAATGCTCCCACTAAGAAGGATTGGGAGGCAGCTAAGAGAGTCCTTAAATACTTGGTAGGAACTAGAGATCTATGGTTGCATTTGGGTGGGGAGAATACTGACATCACTACTTGGAGTGATGCTAGTTATGGTGATGCTCCGATGAGGAGATGTACTTTTGGATATGTATTATATGTGGGTGATGGGGCTTGCTGTTGGAGTAGCAAACAGCAAAAGGTTATTGCTCAGTCCACCATGGAGGCTGAGTATATGGCCTCTTGCTCTGCTGTAAAAGAATTGATGTGGGTCAAGTCTTTGCTTGGTGAGCTTGGTCACCTTAAGAGTGGTGTGCAGAAAATATTTTGTGATAATCAAGCAGCAATCGCTATTTCTGCCAATCCTAAACACCATTTTAAAGCCAAACACATGGACATCAGACTCAGCTTTGTTAGAGAGAAAGTAGAAAACAAAATAATCAGTTTAGAGTACAGACTAGATAGTGAAATGGTAGCAGATATGATGACCAAACCTGTGCCTTCCCCTAAGTTAATTATTTGCAGGGAGAAGTGTGGTCTGAAATTAAAGATTGACTAGAAAATAAGGGGAGTGTAGAAACTAATGGTTTTATTAGTATTTTCTAGGTCTGAAAAGAAATATAGAAGTCGAGGAAGTCTATCTCTAACTTCTCTCTCCAACTCTCAAACTTGTCGCAGTCACTGAGAAATTGGAGAGGAAGCTAGAGCCATGGCTACCTTGGCTATCCTGAGGTTTACGGGAATTTTATATTAGGGTTTATTTATTTAATTAAAAGGTATGTGCCGGCGGCAGGATTTGATCCTTGTACCTTCCGGACGGCAGATAGGATATAGCCGGTAGCCTTAGCCGTTAAGTCTAGCGGTAGTGTTACGTAGCATATAGTTTGATAGTTATTTAAATATGTATACGTGCGATAAACCATTTAACTGAAATGAATTACGGGATACATAGATCCAGTAATATATAATGTACGACTTACGGTACGCACAAAAATCAGTACCGCGCATTTGTTTCGTAAATGAAACAAATACCGCGCATGTATTTATTACGGCTACGATTAAAGTCGAATTTAATCGGATGGCCGCGATTAGCGCCGAGATCGCGGAGGAAGATTTCGGCGGTTTGTGGCCATCGCCACATCGGATGACGCGTGGCGAAATTCCGTTGGATTGTGGAATCTCCGGAGATTATGGCACCGAATCCGGATTTGACATGCGTCGACATTTTGGCCATATCGTACAATGTCTGTACATAAAGTACACCGGCGGCTGTACTTTTGCGTACAAAACTCAATTCTGATTGGTTCCGTACATCAGTAGATAGAGTCTGTGAGAGAGATAGGACTTAGAAAAATTAGAAGATATGACCCCCTCTCCCAGAGAGCTTCTGTACAAAAGGTCAACTTTGACCCTCCATAACTTACTGCTCAGGGGAGCAAATTCAGAGATTCTTTTTGCTATCGACTCAGGGGAGTCTTGCCTTCACAGGGGTGAAGTTGGTCTGAGTTTTTGTCTGCCAGGGTGGCATTTATTTTTTCTTAAACACAAAGGGGTCAGGATTATCCTAGAGGCTTCTTGGAAGCTGTCCACTCTGAGGACTTATGGAGGTCTCAGTGTTTCAAGTACCGTGAGGAGACAAACGGCATGCTCAAGGTATTCCGGAAATAAATGGTACAGTTTGACAGTACCATCGTCGATTGAATTTGTTCCAATGGACGTGATTCACTTGGGACCACAAGCGTGATTCACGAGGGACCACAAGCGTGATTCGTGTGGGACCATAAGTGACAAAGCACTCAAGTGCTTGGTACTACACGGCCACATTCGGCTGGATTTTAGCGACTCTCGCTGACTAAGCATTTGGAACATTTTGTGTATGGTTGGAATGTTTTGTGTACGGTTCAAAATCTGGAAATATCTGAATAACATTGTTTTGTATTATATTGTAATAAAAAATAGTGTTCCCTTAAGCAGGTTTTTAGAAAGTAATAATTAGGGTTTTGAGGTACAGTGACGTACAGGTAGGATGCGTTGTCATTAGTCAGGATAATAACCATAGTAATGTTGAAAGTTATGTATTTTCTAGGTCTTTATAGGAAAAATAAAAGAAAGAAATAAAGTAAAGGCAATCTAATTCTCGCTCCACTCTCCAGTCCCCATACTTCTTGTAGTCATTGAAGACTGGAGAGAGAGCTAGAACCATGGCTGCCTATGCTGTCTAAGGTGACAGAAAATAGGCTACTACTTAGTCTGTACTTAAATGACCGCTGGCTTCGGGATTTGATCCTGGTACCTAACGTCTGTTACATTGACCGGTAGGTTACAACTTTTATCTTGTAGACTAGGATTAGTGCTAGGACATATAGGGTACGATAGGAATTTAAATAAATACACGGCAAAGATTCCATTTAACTACTAGGAGGGAATATTTTGCATAGAATGCGCTCTACCTTTTATGCCGCACGAAAGAAATGTTACGGACATTTGTTTCGACGGTCTGGATAAAAATGCGATGTGAAATCGACGGCCGTGGTGCAAGCCTGGATTCCGGAAAGGCCGCCTTGGCGTTTTGGGACGCCGCCACCCCAGATGATGTTGTTTTTAGAAAGCTTTAGTCCTCTTTATGCCTCAGCTGTGAGAGAGAGCTGTTCAGGACTTAAGCTATTTTTGGTTGAGTTCGGTTCAGTACTTACCGAAATTAGTGTGACATTGAAGTTGGGAGTTCACGGTTCATTCACACTTGGGACACGTGTCGTCACTTGGGAGAATGCGTGAGTATGTCTTCCGTGGACGTACGGAAATTCGGCAGGACCAGTGGACTTCGTGAAGTCAATTCTACGGTGCCAAATCCTCTAATCGGACCGCTGACAGCTGCCGCCAACAAATAGTGACGAGGCGTGACTAGATCATTATCACTTTACGTTGTCTGAACTTCGGTGTAAATATTTGTGATAGAATGCTAGATGTACGGCTGGAATGCCTCCGTACAGCTTAGTGTAGTTTCGGTGTATAAAAGTAGGACTTAGTGAATTTGATTTTTAGGAACAAATGATATGAAAACTGTACACTCAGTTTTATGTAATTTCATTTCTACATATCTCACATATTTGTGAGCGGAATTGATTGAAATTTTGTGTGTGTGTTCCTTTGAATGTTATCTACATTGTGGCAAATTTTCAGGACGTTTGGAGCGTTTTTCTGAAAGTTATAGTCTGTCAAAGTTGCTGTTCAGCCATCGGTATTTGTGGAAGCTTCCTCTCTTAATTTGTTCTACGATGACTACTGCTGCATCTTCTTCATCTTCAGTACCAACACTTGTCTCAGAACAACAGATGACACGTGGCGACATTGTACGTGGTTGCAAAATTTCCGGAGTGCAAGACAACAAGCTCGAATGTGACAGATGTCATCTGTATGGCCTGTCGTACATCTGCTGTACAAAAAGTACACCGGCGCTTGTACTTTTTTGTACGGTACAGTCTTCTGATTGGCGCCGTACTTCATTAGAAGGGGTGTTAGAGAGGGAAGAGGACTTAGAATATTTTGGGTAGGTAGCCGCCTCTTCCAGAGAGCATCTTGTATAAAAGGCAAACTTTGGCCAGCCATATCTTTCAATTTACTTGACCATTTTCAGTGATTCTTTTTGCTGCGGACTCAAGGGAGTCCAGGCTACATAAAGGTGTAGTCGGTCAAAGTTTTTGCTTGCCAGGGTGGCACTTATTGAGTGGGAAATTCAAAGTGGGTGAATGTGTCCAAAACTCATATTCTAACTTTGCAATCTGTGGTGGAAGTCAGCACACATAAAGTCTTATTTCACAGGGGTGAAGCTATAATGGGTTTGTGATTGTCAAGGGGTCACTCATTTGAGTTTATATCAACTTGTAGTCGGCACTATCTAGATAAGCTTCTTTTGGATCTGCTTACTTTGAGGGCCAATGGAGGTCTTAAAGTTTCAAGTTATGGGCCCACCATCTAGGGTGCCTATGTTTGATGGATTAGGCTTCACTTATTGGGGATTTATGATGGAGGGATTGCTTTTCGAGAAACACTTATGGGGAATTGTTTCGGGACAAGTGAGGTGTCCTCCAGCGGGCTTTGGAGGAACTCACTATGGAGAATCATCTGGGGCTGCTGAGAAAATCAACCGGAGTTTAGATGTAAAGGAAAGTGAAGGGAAAATCATTGCCATGGAAGGGGAAAAATGGGAGAAGGGAAGAGGAACACCGATGGTGAGGGGAGCTAAGCTCTCGACTATGGTTCAACTTGTAGGGATTAAAACTGAAGAAAATGACAAAAAAATATGAGAATACAAAAACACTATAGCAAAGCATCTCATACTTAGAAACGTGTCTAAGTCCATAGCTATCACTCTTATAAACTTAATGAAGTCTTCAGAGATATGGGAAGCACTAAGTCAGATTTATAAGAGTGAGACTATTCAGAGGCAGCAATTAGTAAACCAAGAAATAGATGCCTATGTTTATAAAGGCGGTAGCATGATAGAGTTTTGCAATGATATTGCTGCGCTATATGTTGAGCTTCCTAGTGCGGGATATGTAGAATCTGAGGAGAGGAAGATTAATACACTACTCATAAAACTCCTTGATGAGTACGAAAATATCATTTGTCATATGCAGGCAATGGATGGCTCCTCCTGGACTTGGAGCTTTACCATGGGGATAATTCTTGTGAGGGAAAGCACTTTGGAGCTTCGTAGGGGAAGTGAAAGGGTGAATGCATTTACAGTTGGTGGTGATTGGCGGAAGCGTGATGAGAGGTACGGTGGTGACGAGCGGAAGCGTGATGAGAGGAAGAAAGACAAAGGTAAACCTTATCGGAACTTAGGTGGAAAGAGAGGGAGAGGAAAAAAAAGGGGAGCTTTGAAAAAGGGGGTTTTTTTCTTTTGTAGGGAACCGGGTCATTATATGGAGAAATGCCCTAGTTTAGAGGAACTTAGAAGTTGGAATGAGGATGAGGAGGAAGAAAGGGAAGAGGAGAAAGAAGATGAAGATATGTTGGAGCTTCTCCGGATTAGTAGTATGGGGAAGAGAGAAAAACACACAGACATTCCATGGAAGCAACAGTGTGCTTTTGGAGGTATAAGGGAAGTAAAGAGAGAGGGGATACTTGAGGGAGTTCAAAATATTGAGGATAGTTTCATAGATATTTTGGAAACTGAAAATTGGTCGGAAAGAGTGGCTTCAATTGATTCCGAGGAAAAGGGAGAAGTAAATCTAGAGGGGGCTCTAAAGGAAAGGGGAGAAATAAAATATTTAATGAAAGGTTTAGGGGAGCAGAAATTTTTTTTGGGAATAAAATTAGAAAGTGATTCTGGAAAGAATTCCATGGGAGAGATTGAGGAAAGTTTAGAAAATGACGTACTTATCATGGATAGAAATATAAGTTCGAAAGATGTAGTTTTTATGAGGAACTTAGTGGGGACTCTTGATTTAAGGGTAAATTTGGGGGGTAATGGTTTTGACATCACTAATGGGAGTGATGCCATCTATAAAGGTGTGCCTGTAAAAGGGTTAGCATTTGGGTGTATGTTGCAGATTGGAGATGGGGCTGGCTGTTTGGATTGCGAGTGGTAAATCGGTTTGTGTGTGGATGGAAAAGAGATGAGGTGGATAATATCTTTGCTCGGATTTATAAAAATTGGCATGCGAAATAACATGAGTGATCAACAAGATGCAATAATTATTTCGACTCATACATTACACCTCTTTAAATACAAGGCTATTTACTTAAAGCTTTATGAGAAGAAAAGAAAGAAGAAAAAGAAAAGAAGGAAAATATTTTTGCAGAAAAAATAGACTAGAAAATAAGGAGAGTGTTGAAAGTTATGTATTTTCTAGGTTCTAATAGGAAAAATAAAAGGAAGAAATAAAACAAAGGCAGTGTGCTTCTCGCTCCACTCTCTAGTCCCCATACTTGTGTTGTTTTGGAAACCTTAAGTTCTCTCTATATCTTGCTGCTATGTTGCCATGCTGCGCTAAGTCTGACATCACAGCTAGAAACCTTGAGCACTCTACACTTGTTGCTGTGCTGCTATGGTGCTCTGATCTGACATCGCAGCTGCGCTGCTCTAATATCACAGCTGCGTTGACAGATCATAGCAGTCATAGCAGTCATAGCTGTCATAGCAGTCATAGCAGTCTGCGCAAGAAAAGGTGTTCTGAATATGAGTCAGTTTGTGTGAAGATAAATTGACAGGGACATGATTTAGTGAGTATGTAACTCGAAAGGGAGTACACAGATTCGGTATAGAATGCGCTCTACCTTTTATGCCGCACGAAAGAAATGTTACGGACATTTGTTTCGACGGTCTGGATAAAAATGCGATGTGAAATCGACGGCCGTGGTGCAAGCCTGGATTCCGGAAAGGCCGCCTTGGCGTTTTCGGACGTCGCCACTCCAGATGACACGTGGCGACATCGTACGTGGTTGCGGAATTTCCGGAGTGTAAGAGAACAAGCTCGGATGTGACAGATGTCACTTTTATGGTCTGTCGTACATCTGCGGTACAAAAAGTACACCGGCGCCTGTACTTTTCTATACGGCACAGTCTTGTGATTGGCGCCGTACTTCATTAGAAGGGGTGTTAGAGAGGGAATAGGACTTAGAATATTCTAGGTAGGAAGCCGCCTCTCCCAAAGAGCATCTTGTATAAAACGCAAACTTTGGCCAGCCATATCTATCAATTTACTTGACCATTTTCAGTGATTCTTTTTGCTGCAGACTCAAGGGAGTCCAGGCTACACAAAGATGTAGTCGGTCAGAGTTTTTGCTTGCCAAGGTGGCACTTATTGAGTGGGAAAGTCAAAGTGGGTGAATGTGTCCAAAACTCATATTTTAACTTTGCATTCTGTGGTGGAATTGAGCACATAGAAAGTCTTATTTCACAAAGGTGAAGCTATAATGGGTTTGTGATTCTCAAGGGGTCAGTCATTTGAGTTTATATCAACTTGGAGTCAACACTATCTAGATAAGCTTCTTTTGGATTTGCTTACTTTGAGGGCCAATGGAGGTCTCACAGTTTCAAGTAATGGTTACCGAAATTAGTGTAGATCAGTAGATACACACTATGAGTATATAAGTTAGGACTTAGCCAATTTTGTAGTATCTTGTATTGGGAATATGATATTCTAAGGGTAATTTTTGGGAAACTTCCAGACATCATATCTTATGGTTTACCGGGTCATTTGGGCTCCAATTGGGGAATTATCAGTTTACTGTATTGTTTATAACTGTGGCAAATTTGAGGCATTTTGGCTATCTGAGTCATATTTTGTGTCTGTTCAAAGTTGGTTGTTGAGTAGGTACTTTGATAGTTTCTATTGTTTTTCATGTGTACTTCCACTACTACTTTTGGTTCTCTTCCTACAACAGTGGTTGTATAACAACAAAAGCTACTGCACGAGTTGCCGAAGCGTACTATTGGCCAAGTATGACAAAGGATATTGCGGAGTATGTCCGAACTTGTGACTCTTGCAACAGGAATAAAACGGATCTAGGTCGACAAGGACTCTTGCACCCCCTTCCAACACTATCAGCCCCTTGGGAAGCAATCTCGATGGACTTTATCGTCGCTCTTCCATTAACGCCAGATGGCTACGACTCAATTTTTGTTGTCGTCGACTATCTTACGAAGATGGCCTCTTTCCTCCCCACAAAAACCACGGCTACGGCTGGAGATGTCGTAGATCTCATCTTCCGTGAGATATTCGGTCACCACGGACTTTCTAAAGAGATTCTGAGCGAACGCAACCGAAAATTCGTTAGCTCTCCTAGAGGACCGTATTTGCTATTTGCAGGACACAGTTGGCTATATCCACCGCTTATCACCCTCAGACGGATGGGCAAACAAACAGAGTGAATAGGATATTCGAGGAAGCTTTGCGCGCTTACGTGTCGGTACACCACACAGATTGGGCAAAAATTCTGACGGCGATTGAAGTTGCGTACAACAGTGCAGTCCATTCTTTCACTAATGCTACACCCTTTTCTTTCAACGGACTATAGCCAACCATTCCCCAAAATCTGATCGCAACCGACTGTAGCACACCTACCGCAGTGGACTTTGCCAAAACGTTGCGTATCAATTTGGAGAAAGCGGCAACAGTCCTCCAGCAAGAGAAGAGTCGTCAGAAATCTCAAGCCAACACTAATCGAAATGACATTGACTTTCGTGTTGGGGACATAGTAAGGCTGAATATGGCAAACCTATCCGTCCCACATGCTCTCTCTACGAAATTGGCACCGAGATTTACAAGGCCATTTACTATACTCTCCAAAGTAAATGCGGTTGCTTAAAAAACAGACATTCGTTCAGCATGGAAAACAAATGATGTCTTTCATGTGTCCCTTCTCAAGCCATTCCACAACCCCGATTTAGTGTTCACAAATGGGTTTGGCCATACACCTCTTCCCTTGGTTCAAAATACCACGGATAAATATGAGGTGGAAGAGATTCTGTAGTCCCGCCAATTACGACGAGGGCGGTCGCATACTACCTATTTTTTCATTATGGAAAGGTTACAATGCGGAAGACGATTCTTGGGTTGATGAAAACGATCTTCATGCCTCAGAACTACTACGCTGATTTAAGCAGAGTGTGGACACTCAGCCTAGCCGGAATGGTTGCCATAACGAACGCCTACGAATAACGAATCGCAGTGTCACAACTGTCGCAGTCATCTTGGGGGCTCTACAACAAAACAGAGCAGCGACGACGAAAGACCGCAAAGCTAACGCTGCACAGCCACGGGATCGCTAAATAGTAACTACGTTGTCAAAGAATCGTAGCATCGTGGCTGCGCTGAGAGAGGATTGCAACGGCGAAATTGTGAATCGCAATGTTGGCAACGTCGAACCCGTGATATCGCCGCGGTATCGCAATTGGCGACGTTTTGAACGCTGCGATACCCTCAATCACTACGACGTAGGGAAGGCTTTGATGATGAGACCCAAAAACCCCCCAACTTAAGCCACCATCAACCCTAATGACAAACCTAGTAGCAGTAGTCTAGAGAACCTCTCGCTTCATACTACCAGCCTGCATGCACTTATCAATTTACCCAAATTCTCAACCATAATAATGTCCATGTCGTCATCATCCTCTCCACCACAGAAAAAAACGAGATAAGTGCGGAATGGAAGTGACGATATGCCCTATCGGGACAGGCTTTTGGCCGCAGCCGAGGCCATGGCAGAGGCAGACTGGAGTAGAACAGTAATCGAAGAAGGGGTAGAGGTAGAACTGGTTTTTGGCGAGGAAGATACACGTGGAAGCGCTGGAGTGGGATGATCTGAAAATTCGCAAGACCCGGAGTATAACCCACTCGCAGAGGGTGACCGCGAAGATGAAGAGGATCACGAGCTCTCACATGCCGAAGAACCAGAGCAGGAACCAACACCTCTACCGGAAGAGGAACGTGCCTCTGATTTGAAGTTGATGAGAGACCCTAACAAGGAAAGTACCGCTGATGAGCAGTCTTCGCAGAGCTCCTAGAAAAAAGCGGAGGAGCAGTATCGGAGGGAGGATGACATATTTGTCCTCCGACAAGAAGAAGGGGAAAGGGGGGAAGAGAGTGAAAGTGAAGAAGAAATTGCGACAATCTTTTTCCTCTATCCATAGACTCTGAGTACCGCCACCTCACCTTCAGTTTTGCGAAACGGTTCTACAAAGACCTTGCAGAGTGGCCATCAGAGTGGCGTACGGGAAAACCTAGGGAACCACTCAACATTCTTGTCGGCATACCTTTTCACCCCGTGTGGAATTTTATGTGTACAAACGATCAGGGGAACAATCATAAGGGTTACATCCAGCTGAACCCTCACGTCTTGCCGTTTGTCGAAGTGGTCGAGGACCACACCCGATATTGGGTGGATGTCCCCGGGTTTCTTCCAAAATATCACCTATGAGATGTCTGCCTCCATGATATCATCTCACGGGTTGAAGTAACGCCCGAGGTGCGAGCACTCAAATTGGCCCAAAAGAACGAGTTGCAGCGGGCTTGAGCTGCCAAGAAGCTTGTTTCCTTCAAATTGAGAAACATACCGCGGTGTGAAGCGGAGGAAGAAGATAAGGAACCACCGGAAGCGACTGCGTCTTCCTTGAATCACATACCGGTTGAAGCTGTAAAAGAACTGCCTCGGCCAGAACCAGTAGCAACCGGGAGCGTTCCCAAGGAAGGAGACGAACAACTGAGGTGGCGAATCACCCGGCGGCGGCTACCAGCATTGGATCATCGAACCAGCCTCATGGAAAAAAGATGTGAAGACTTGCAAAGCTACATCGATGATCTGAGGATAACCAACAGCAACTCTTTCGAAGGTTCAATGCTCTCTATCATGAGTTCGTGGATTGCCGCAGCGAGATGGACAAAATACTTCGGCAAATGCAGTTTCCCTAATGAGCAACATTCAACGGGACGCCAAATTCTTAGTGGGATGCAGTGTAACATGGTTACAGAATGGAAGCACAGTAAAGAAGTTGTTGTGGTTGCGATGTCAGAGCAACGCAGCTGCGATGTCGGAGTAGCGTAGCATAGCATTATAGCAACAAAGTATAGCAACATAACAACGTAGCAAAATGTAGATTGAACTGGATAATTCTAGAACCTAGTGTGGATAGGGCGCAGTTAATGAAGTGTGTCCACATGTACATAGTTGACCAGTTGTAGTACCGGATTGACTAGCAAGTAACTAGTTTAAATAGTGGGAAGACTTAGTGAAGAGAAACTCTTTTGTAAGTTGACTTCTGACAGCGAGCATTCAATCTTGTAATCTTTTCTTGATAAATAAAGCTCCAACTTTTCCTTATGTACACGGTGTGACCTTGCTGTTGCTACGAGTGAATCACTGGGAATATTTTGTTGTGCAACTTAGACGTGGTGTCGGGGTTACTCTTTAGGTCAACTTTGACCCTTTAAAACTTATTGCTTAAGTGAGAAAATTCATAGATTATTTTTGCTATCTGAAATTCTTTGGTCTCCATTAACCCACAAAATGAGCAGTCTATGAAAAAGCCTCTAGGATAATATTTGCCCCTTTCACTTTCCCACTGAATAAGTTCCGCCTAGGCTCATAAATATTTTGACCACCCTCACCTTTGTGAGGACAAGTCTCCCTTGAGTGAAACGTAAAAAGAATCACTCAATTTGCTCCCTTGAGCAGTAAGTTATGGTTGGCCAAAGAAAGCCTATAAATACAAAAGGTCACTCGGAGAGAGGCACCTCAAACAAGCTAAGTCCCTTAACTCCTACTCACAACTACCTTCTACTTTACCCTAGGCCAATCAAAAGGGAGTATAGTTCAAGAAGGTACAGTGGCCGATTGTACTTGTTGTACGGCCATTGTACAACATGCCCTTTTGGTTGACACTTGTCAAAATTGGAGCCATCGTTCCTCCTCCCATATTTATCGGCGTCCATTTATGTGGCGCCACATGGCATAGCGCGCCGCTATGATCAAAAGCCACCAAAGATTCAATTGGGTTTGGCGGTGGCGACCACGTTCGTCCGCTCATGTATTTTACAAGGTTAGATTCGCGTCCGCGAGGGACGATGACTATATATGTCTTTTCGTCAATTTTGGTCTATTTCAGTGAAAGTGACGTTTGCGTAACACTTTAATCATATACCGAACTATTAACGTGTATTTTTTCTTCAACGCTATAATAGATAAGGCCTACGTCTACATAGTACATCGCAAATCTAGGTTTTATTTGGTTTAGTGCAACATTTTGGTTATCTATCAATCTGTCTGCCTCTCAGTCTGTTTCTTTCTAACTATGGCGGCAACCATGGTGACTCTCTCTCTCTCTCTTCAATCTAGAATCTAAATTAAGTAGTGAATATTAATTACTTCTTTTCAACACCCCCCTTAATTCTTAGTCAACTTTTAATTTAAGTCCACGGTTTTCTCTACAAAATTTTAACTTAGGAGAAGGTACCGGTTTTTTCATTATGTCTGCCATCATCTCTTTCCCACTTTATAAACCAAATAAATTATTTTATCCTCAGCCTTCTCTCTGATAAAGCTTAGTCTTATACCCATATGTTTAGCTTTGAAATGGTGTTTTGGATTAGCTGCGATAGAGATAGCAACTTGATTATCACAAAAGACATTCTGAGTCTCAGATTGCATGAACCCTAGTTATTCGAGTAGAGATTTTACCCACATTAATTCTTTAGTTGGAGCACAAGAAGCCATCTATTCAGCCTCCATAGTGGACTGAGCAACTACTTTGTGCTGTTTGCTATTCGAACAACATGCACCAGATCCAATTTGCAACACATAACTAGTTGTACATCCCTATAACTGGCATCACTCCAAGTGGTGATGTCACTGTGCTCCCCTCCGAAATGCAATAATAATTCCCTTGTTCCCACCAAATATCTCATCACTCTTTTGGCTGCTTCCCAATTTGTTCTCCTAAGTTCATTTGGACTTCTACTGAGAACACCTACAATCGTAGCTATGTCTGACGTGTACAATTCATAAAGAATATTAAACTGCCTACAATTTGTCGATAAGGAATTCCTTCCATAAAACTCATTTCTTCCTCATCCATCTCATCATTCAAAATCAATATCCTTCTCTCTTCACTCCCCTGCGATACTTTCTTTAGATCCATGGGAGTTGTACACCCATTTGCTTTCTCCATCTGAAACTTTTTTTGCATATTACCCATAACTTTTTTTCTGAGTGAGTCTTATGATTATATTCCCCCTATCCCTCTCCATTTGAATCCCCAAAATGTATTTTGCTTCGCTGAGATCTTTTATGTCAAACCGACTTCTCAGATCTTGTTTGAGTTTGTTAATTTTATCTAAGGACTTGCTGAAGACTAACAAATCATCAACATAAATTGCAATAAATATAAATCTATTTCTATTCTCAAATACATATATATGGAGTGATCCGAACCTATTCTAATGTATCCCAAACTTGTCAAAAATTTGTCCAATTTTATATTCCATTGCCGCGGGGCTTACTTAAGGCTATAAAGTGATTTTATCAGATTACACACCTTGCTTTCTTCTCCACTTTCCACGAATCTTTCCGATTGCCTCATGTAGATTTCTTCTTCGAACTCTCTGTGAAAGAAGGCGGTCTAAATATTCATCTTGTGTATTTCCATATCCTCTATTGCGGCTTAACTTAAGAGGATTGTGACAGAGGGAAATCTGACTACCGGTTGTAAAAGAGTAACTCCGACACCACGTCTACATTGCACAGCAGAATATTCCTAGAGATTCAATTGTAGCAAAGCAAGGTCACACAGTGTACACAAGGAAAAGTTGGAGCTTTATGAATGAGGAAGAGATTACAAGATTGAATGCTCGCTGTTTCAAGTTTGCTTTCAAAAGAGTCTCTCTTCACTAAGTCTTCTCGCTATTTAAACAGGTTACTTGGTAGTCAATCCAATACTACAGCTGGTCAACTATGTACACGTGGACACACGTCATTAACTCATTTTTTTTTGTAATGAGCTCGCAACACTTTTCATGGAGCTAGAGAGTGCTGGACAGATTGAATTGAAAAGATGAAGGTTAACGGCTTGCTCATGAAGTTACCAAATGTGTTCGACAACATAGTCAACTATGTGCAGGATTTGTCGCTCTAAAGGTGGATATGGAATTCAGTGGTAGGGATGATTCTCGTTGAGGAGAATACAATTGAGATCCAAAGGGGAGGAAAGAGTGAGCAAGCCTTGGCAGCTGGGAAAGATTGGAGTAACATGGATTCTAGGAAACCGATCGGAAATTATTGAGGGGGGGGGGGCAGAAAAATCAGACCAACGAGTTTGGACCGAGGGCTCCCAAGGGTTTGTGTCATTTTTTTAAAAAACCAAGACACTATATGGCAAAGTGCACTAAGTTAACTGAGTTGCGGTTAAAAGAGAGGCAGACCGGTGGACCCCTGAGTAGAAAGAAAAAGACCCTTGTTACACAGGTACATGAGGGGGAATCCGAGGGCGAGGACGATGAGCTCCTATTGGATGAGGAGTTGAAAGCGAAAAACGAGGTTGAAATTCCACGAAAGCATAAATGTGCTTTCGCTAGTGTGAAAGGTGAAGCACGCTGGATTGTAGATTTAAGTGCCTCCATGCACATATGTAAGGATAACACCTGTTCACTAAGATAAGAAAGATTCCCACCGTAGAGATAGAGTACAGGGATTGGAGGATAGTCACCACTACACCGCCAATCGCTATTAGCGTTGTGTACGCTAATCCCGTCCCGCTTTTTTTTGTTTTTATTCTCAAATAGAATTATCCACATTATTTAAAAAAATCCATAATTCCTAATTAGAGTAATCGATTTCTTCCAAAATTTCCAAATTCCCAATTAGGGTACACCACGCTAAATAATAGTATACGCTAATCAAACCTACACGCTAATAGCGATTGGCGGTGTAGTTATTAAAAGTATCGATTACATGGGGACACCTCATTAGCCACATGGGACCGTACTCTTACACGTTGGGACACTTAGAAAACCATGTACGTAAAATCTGCGCTAAAAATGTAGAATACAAATTAAGTTCGCTAAGTTACAGTTACATGGGGATATACCATAATTCTGTACGGATGCTCCTTTAGAAGAGCACTCTTGCTGATAACTTGCCCAAAACCTGCAAATTTGAAATGGATTAGATTAGGGTTTATCTGTAGAGAAAAGGAGAAGCAGCATGGATGATTATGTTTGACAATGATTGGTATCGCAGTTGAGTAAATTATACATGCTGGTCCATTCTTATGCATTTTTACCTTGCGTTTCTGTTTATTTGAACACAAGTCAGATGTTTTTGCACCAAAGGAAAAAAAGACAATGGAAATTAAACACACTACAATTATTGTAACCAAACACACTTGCGGAAAACCAACAAATAAACTGTACAGTACAGCGACAGTAGAGTACTACTACTGCACTCTAACTGAACTCTACTGTACTTACTGTACTATTTGTTGTTGTAAGTTAACAATCTTATGGTAACTTATGGTAAATAAACTTATTGTTTATTTGAATACAAGCCAATAATTTAATCTTTTCGGTTTACCGATGAATGGTAAACTGAATTACTTGTGATTCTTTTTTTCTATGGTATATTGTCACCAAAGAAACGTTGAAATGTTTCGAATTACTCCTTACCATAATTTCTGGATGGCAGTATTAGGGTTTAACGCAAAAGCCTGCTGAGCCGTCAGAAACTGGAGTGTTGTTTTATAATTCGTGTGGTGGAATCCGTACAGAAACACCTTTTGCCTTTTTTTTTGTTCAACAACAGTATAGCTTATGCACTGTCTACTGCCAACATAATTTGATGCATTTTTGTTTGTTTTTCTTGCTCAAACCTTTTATTTGTTAGTAATTCCGAATAAGAAAAAAACCATTGTATCGGCTATCTTCTTCGTTACATTGTCTTCTTCATCATACATGGCCAAACCTTTTCCAGGTGGATCTTTTGACCGAGACATTTTTCATTTTTCATTTTTCATCTTCGTTTTTATTTTTCTGCAGTTTCTTTCTGGATTGGGAGACGTGACGTGACACATAATGGCTTGTGTTGTCCACCACTCATTTTGTGGACCAAAATTAGAATGCATTTGCCAAGCGAATCACTGCATAAGCCTGACAATCCCCTCGCTTTGCGCACTCCGTAATTCCGACGTTTTTAGTACAGTCCGTACAATCCGTACAGTCCATAAAGGTAGCTCACGGACATGCGCACCTGAAGCGGCGGGTATCATTTTTTTTTCTCCACAGAAAGGGCAAAGGGATTGTCCATCAACCTCGGAATTGACTTTTTCAAGTTTGAGGAAAAAAAGAAGCGATTTTTCAGGAGTTTCGGTTCACTGGAGTAAGGATCATAGCGAAGGCCGGGAGGGGGGGACAGAGAGAAACTGTCGTACATTTTTTATAGAAGCTCATGCAAGGGCCGCCAAGAGGGGGAAGAAGGAAGCTGGAGAGAAAGGAGGGAAAGAGGCTTCAAAAATAGGTGGTGGTACTGATTCGGTTGTTAGAAATGTTCCTGTTTTGGTTGCTAAAACTCAAGACAACAACCAAAAAAATGTCATTCTTTCTGTAAAAAGACTTTGCAAGGTAAAACTCCTTTCATTTTGAGCCATACCGTACGTTTTCAACAGTGCTGTATATTTCAACAAGTTTATAATTTCAGCTAGATGTTTCGGGGTTTTTAGGTTCTTTTAAATTTCACTTCGATATAAAAAACCTGGTCGGTTGATTCAGTGTGAACCATGAGAATTCCCCGGCCTTTTTCTGGGTGGCATACACAGGTGGATAATAGAGGAGAGGAGATTATAAAGGATTTGAATTTTGAGATATTTTTTGGCACCAAAATTTGTATTTTCGGTGCGAATGAAGCGGGAAGAAGCTCTCTTATCAGTATTTTGGCTGGTGTGGATAAGGCGTTCGATGGCGACTTTTATGTCAATCCAGATATTAAGGTTGGGTACTTGCCAAAGGTCAGTACCATATTCATTTTTACATTGATAGGCATCGGGGTTAGACTTAAAACTAGAACTGAAGTCAGAACCTTTGTTTCACTCTGATAAGTATCTGACTCAAACTTTAAACTCTGTTAAGAGAGAAAATCAAAACTGTGATAGTTTTAACACTTTGGTTTTATTTTGATAAGCATCTGAAGTAAAATTTGAACTTCGGTAAAAATCAAAATCAAAACCTTTGTAAGTCAAAATCTTGGTCTTTCATTTGCTATGCATAAAAAAATGGATAGTTTATCGGACTGAAATTGCTTTAGTGTCGGTTATTACAATCTCCAAATATTGGTAATAACTAAAAATCAAAACCTTGTTGAAATCAAAACCTTGGTCATTCATTTGCTCTGCATATATAATTGAGTAGTCTATTTGACTGAAATTGCTAGAGTGTTGGTTATTACTGTCTCTCATGATGAATCTTCATATTATTTACACAGCAGCGAACTCAAGATAGAAAAGGAAAGCACAAAGGGAAGTCAAAAGACTTATCACACAAGAAAGCCTACTGCACAAGAAACTATGTATTTCATAGTGTTGCATATTGAACGGTTTTGCTGATAATTGATTTGTACTTATTTTAGGGGTCTCAATAATCGATGTATCGATACGATATGAAAAATCGATAATCACAATACCAGCGATATGGATGTACAGTCCGTATAGTCTGTACAATCATTACTTTTAGTACTTTTCGTACATTTTGTACATTCAGAAAGTTCCTTTTTTTTCGTGCATCTTCACCTTAATTTAAAAAAAATGTAGGTTGGTTATTGTCGATGATCACGATATTGATATTTATGATCAAAGCTGGTAAATATCGAGTTTTGATCTTCTCGATATTACTATCGTCTACGCAACACTTGTATTTCACATAGCCTGATTTTGGACACCATATTGATTACTAAACTTCTGCTTATGAGTTCCTTCTATACCTAGCAATCTTACTACCCACCAAATCCACACAGGCATCCCAATTAAGGCACTAGTCACCAAGAGAACTCTCACTATCCCATCATTACCTAAATAAACATGTGTAGATGGCACCTTCCCAAATATCTATCCTGCACTGACAAACATGTAGCAATGTCCTAAATGACTCACCTCAAAAAAAACTCCTCGTTCTTGTGTACACCACATTCACATCAAACCGTAAGGAGCTTCAATAGGGTTAAGTTTCAATAACTTCAAGGAGCAAAGGTGCGAATCCGCTTCCTGGTGCAAGTCTGTGGGCTCCGGTACTTAGCCAAATTTTCGAGGCTCTTTGGTACGAGTCCGCCTCGTGGTGCGAGTCCTCCTCCTGGTGCGAGTCCGCCTTCTGGTGCGAGTCCGTGGGCTCCAAATTTTTGAGGCCTTTTGGTGCGAGGATGCTCAATTTCTTATCCACCTCACATGCCACGAACCACTGTGGTACGATGAAACATTATAGTACCTTTGAGTACATAGTACCAAACGATATGAAGTACAAGACCTCGAATATGAACCTATGGGAGATACGTCTACAAAGTATTACAAAACGCATGCATTAGGAAGTGTACTTTCCAACACCTCCACTCACTGGGTAATGTGCCTAGGTTCCAAACATTTTTACTTAATCATATTTTGCATCAGCCATTTTCAAACATTTTAAACTTCACAAATTTTGGGGAAATGTCTCCACATTACGTTTTATCCCCCCATGCATTTGTGCGTCCATTAGCAATTGTTGGCTTCCACTTAATATCCTTGGGTTTTCTATCCTACAATAGACTTGCAGTTGTCCTTCGCTCTTGTTTCTACTTAGATAAAAGAGACAATACCAGAATATTGACTTCATATTTTTCATCCATACGATGTCCCACCTTATCAAGTTTATCATCACTATCTCTCATCCTATTCGTATAGGATTCTATCAACTCATTACAGATTGTTTCATCAACAACACTTTTTGAATAAGCCCATGAACATTACAAGAATCTGCATTTAGGTTTGCTTCCTTTGAAGCCGCCCACTTTTTCCAAGAATTCCGGAAGTGTCTTATATATCCTTTTACAGTTAAGTCAGTTGCTTGATCCTCATTTCATCAAATTGATTCCCCGCTTTTACTTGTGCCTCATTCGCGTCGTCGCAGCCTATTGCAGGCCTCACCCTTTTCTCCTCCGCTATAGCCCACTTTTTTTTTCTTGCAATGCTTTCTTAGCCTTATACCTTCAATATGTATAATCCTTTATGTATAGTTGTCTAACTGTTCACTTCGAAAATCTTGTGGGTTCATAACCTGTTTGTTATTACGATCTCCCATGATACGAACTTTTAATGTTATCCATAGAGCAGCGAAGCCAAGATAAAAAAGGAAAGCTCTTTGGGAACTCAGAGGGCTTGAATGCCACGAACCATCATGGTATATGAAACAGTATAAGTACCTTTGAGTACAGTACCAAAAGGTGCAAAGTACAAAACCTTAAATGTATATATACGTACTTCACGTACGTACTGTACGGAGTGCTATTCTATCTAACACAACAAATCGATTTACTAACTGTTCCTGGCCATCATGGCACATCAAGGCACATCAATGCACTACCCCAACAGGCGGAGACTGTTACACTAAACCAAATTGGGATGTTGCATAGAATGGCCATAGAATTTGTAAACTTCGTGACACATGGTAGTGCCATGATGGCACGGGTATTTTAGTTCGCAGGTCAATTCAAAGTATGTGCTTTACGAGCAAAATCAATAGAGTGTACCAATTATGTACAGTGTGATAATGTTTTTGTTATGTAATGTGAACCTATGGGACGCTATATAACCCGTATAGAAAGGACAATATGTACACATTTCCAACAGTTATTCAACCTTGTTTTTTGGTATATTTATTTTCTATCAGAATGTCATCATTCTCGTCGTAACAAAATTGATGGTGAATTTTGGGCAAGATAGCGAGGGGATTTCATACACGGTTTTACTCAACTACTTAATTTATACTATGAATTTACTATGAATAGAATGTGCAAGTTTTGCATGCAAAGGCTACAAAACAACTCACAAAATAAATGGAGTGAATACCCATAAATTTCTGGTGGATTTTTTTTACTACACTACACTTTTTACCACCTATGAATGTGGTGAACACAGGGAGGGTCATACTCACATTTTTGGTCTTAAAGATGGAATTTATGTGAACTGAACGTTGCCACACGTCATGCTCTCACTCACATTTTTTTGGTCACCTTTTCGTCATGTTTTGGTCATCTTTTGGTCATGTGACCCAATGTTTGACGATGTTACTTAACGATGACCAAATATCCTGTAACATTACCAAAACTTGACCAGAAAATGTGAGTGAGAATATGTTTAAAGCCAAACACATTTCTTTTATCCACATTAATAAGTTCGTACCAAAATTTTGCGACAGAATCTCTGTTTTGTTTCTAAAATCTGTCTAAACCATCGACTAAACCTTCAATTTATGAGTAATTATGGCTCTCGGGAAGGCTTTGAAAGCAAGTGTAAAAGGTTGTTTTAGGTATTAGAAGGGCTATTGTTTTTCCAGTTCGTATTTCCAGACCAATTGTTTGAAAAAGCATCCTTTTCTACAAAACTGGTGCTTTGACTACATTTCAAGATGATATATTATATTGATGTAATTAGAATCTCATATTTATTAATCTGGCAATTCCGATGGAAAGGTAAGATTCCTATCTTCCAATTGGTGGTCTCCAAATGAAGATCTGTTACGTGTGCACGGAGAAAAGTTGATTTAAGTGGCTAAAAACGCATCAACCTTAACAACGATACGCAGTGTATTCTTTTGCATCAAAGTTAGAAGATACTTTCAGCTGTGGTTTCAATTCCACAACTTTCTGATTATTGGAGATACCCAATTTAGTTTGGAAGGCTTTTATCTTTGTATCCTTTAGTGACATTTGTGTGTAATTTTTAGATGGGCTCCCGTTGCCAAGCTATTTGAAATTTCACAAGACCATGTTGCAAACATCTTCTTTGGAAGTCAACCAGAGACCATTTTCTGTGCTGTAAACTTTGGGCGGCTTTCCTATTGAGTGGAAACATATAAGTTAGATTGAGAACAGTGGTATCCAGGATTTGTTACTTGCGCTACACCGTAAATGGTTTTTCGAGGAACGGAATTACTGTGAGGATTGTTTTAGTGTTAATGATTATACTAAGTTTACGAATAGCATGGACAATTATGAACCGCTTAAAGAATCTATGTTAAGAATATGATAATTATTATTGTTAACGGCTATTTTGTGGTGAGAGGCCCAAGAGAAGCTGGTACCACATGATGTTATTAACCTCCCAAATAGCGAATTATGGTTTAATTTTAAATTTGGAATTTTTACTTGTCCTTTTTTAAATGAATGTCATTTGTGACTGCATGCGCATGCTACAGGAACCAAAACTGGACAATGGTACAACTGTCGAGGACATCATTGAGGTGCCATCCAGTTGACTCTCTATCTATCTCCCTCCCCCACTCCCTCTCCCTCTCCCTCTGCCTCTCCCTCTCCCTCTCCCTCTCCCTCTCCCTCTCCCTCTCCCTCTCCCTCTCCCTCTCTCTCCCTCTCCCTCCCTCTCCCTCTCCTCTCCCTCTCCCCTCTCTCTCCCTCTCTCCTCCACTCACTCTCTCTCTCTGTCCATCATCGTCCAATCTGCCTTTTCCCCATTGTCTTCCCATCAATAACAAAATGTCCACATTTCTTCACAACTTTCTTTATTAATTTTTTTTCGAGTCTAATAATTGTTTTATTTTGTTTTCCGGAATATTGTGGGTTTCAAATTTTTAATTTGGAACTCTAACAATTTTTTTTGTTTTTTGAATAGTTGGAGTTTCTGACATTTTTCCTTTGTTTTTTTTTGAAACAGTTTTTTTTTTTCTCTACTTCCTTTTTTTTCCTCTTTACATCTTTCCTCTTCTCCCTTTCCTCTCTCTCTCTCTCTCTCTCTCTCTCTCTCTCTCTCTCTCTCTCTCTCTCTCTCTCTCTCTCTCTCTCAGGATGTGTCCAAAAGGGATGTTTTTTTTATGTTTCTCCCAATCCTCGCTTTTTTTTCCCCAGTTTCTTTCGGCAGTCTGCTTGGACATGTCCGACCAGGGATCTTTTTCTTTTTTTTCCCCTCCCAATCCTCTCCCTATCTTGCTACTTTTTTCAATCACAGGTCAGCTTGGATATGTCCAAACAGAAAGCTTACACATGTATACTATAGTTTTCCTTCCTAATTTTTGTCTTTCTCTGTTCCTCCCTCTCTCTTTCACACAGGTGAGCTCGGATATGTCTAAAATTGGAGCTGACGTGGAAAAATTGAGTGCCCAATATGCAACTCTTCAGACTCTTATCGATGCCTGTAAGGGCTGGGAACTTGACCACCAAGTGCAGGTTTTTTCTCTCCCTCTCTTTTTTCCTATCCTCGAAGGTTGGCAACTGGACCACCAAATGGAGGTCTGGTTACATCTCCATTTGAATCTCAAAACCTCTCTCTCGCTCTCGCTCTTTCTCTCCCCCGTCTCTCTTCACCTCCCTCTCCCTCCCTCTGCAAAGAGCTGGGAACTTGATCACCTAGTAGATGTCTGCTTTCATTTCCATTCTTATCTAAAAATGAAATTATTTTGCGCCTCTTTCCCTCTCTCCCCCCCTATCTCTCCCTCTCTCCCTCTCTCCTTACCTCCCCGTCTCTCCATCTCCCTCTCTCTCTCCCTCTCTCCCTCTCTTTTTCTCTCTCCATACCTCTCCCTCTCTCCATCTCTTCCTCTCTCTCCCTCTCTCCCTCTCTCTCTCCCCCCTCTCTCTCGCTCAAAATTATCGACTTTCACGAGGATCTTAAATCTGCAATTGAGTAGGCAAGGAAATGGAAGAGAAATCTCGATTTTATGAGGAAATCGCACTCGGACATTGAGGAATCGGATGTGGACATTGAGCCGTAATCAAATCGCAATGTTAAGAGGGGAAAATTGAAATCCTATGCGGATGTCGACATTGTGTAACATTGACATTCATGTTCGGAGCGAAAATTCCTGAATGTCTTTGGACATTCGGAAATCTTCGAGTCCTTCGCTCTCTCTTCCACACCTCCTCTCCGTCTCTCTTTCCCACACCTCTTCGTCTCTCTCTCCCTCGCCCTCTCCCGCTCCCTCTGCCTCTGCCTCTGCCTCTACCTCTGCCTCTCCCTCTCCGTCCTCTCCCTCTCCCTCTCCCTCTCCCTCTCCTTCTCCTTCTCCCTCTCCCTCTCCCTCTCCCTCTCCCTCTCCCTCCCAGGTAACTTGCCAAATGGAGATTCCCTTTTTTCAATCATTTAATGAATATGACCTGGTTTCTGGTCAAGTGGAAGTTTTATTCTACAAGCAAGAGTATTTTTAGGGTTTTTAGCATTTTTCCTCTTTTCTTTCCTATGATTTGGATTTGTGTCCTGATTGCCTATAGGGTGGCGTTTTTTTTTAATTCTTTTTCTTATGCTTTTTTTTTTTTTGGAGTTTTAAGGGTTTTTTTAATTCTTATGCTTGAACTATAATTTTTGGATAGACAGGTTTTGCGTGTTTTTTTGTAATTTCTGGTGAGTTTTGTCTTTACCTCTATATTATGCTTAATACAAATAATTTATTTCATATGCTGATCATATTGGCAAAGATGGACTAAATAAGTTTTCCCGTACGAAATTCCGTTCTTTTTTCAACATTTTTTTTTGACATGGGATGGATTTTACAGACAGTTTTAGATGGATTAAACTGCCCACCTTTAGATTCTCGTGTGAAGGACCTCACTCAGAGAGAACGCCAAAAAGTTGCTCTCTGCCAGCTCCTCCTTTCGGTATGTTTTTATTTATTCATGTAGTTTATTTTTGTTTTTAAACTCAGCATTGCTTCTTTTAATGTTACCTCCTTAGTATTTATAACCTCTTAATATTATTATGAGAAGGAAGTGCACCTTTCCTCACTATTAGTGATAGTGAATTATTAGTGTTAAAGCATATGTAGTATTAGCTACACTAAATTATGTTTTGCCACGTGGCTCATTATGATTTTTTTTTTCTTGAAATGCTAATACAAATTAGATCCATAAATCAGGTACATTTTTCCGGATGATTTTTTTTTTCTTTCTCTACTCTTCTTTCTACCCACTTAATTTTTCTGGATCATGTTATTTTTAGGTGCTGTTTTTAATTATTTTCCAACCGATTTGTGAGAGGAGTAATGTTAATAATAATTAACTATTAACTGAGGTTAGATTTCGTATTCCAAACTGAAAAAATGGAATAGCTCTTGCCATAATTTTTGAAAAGGAATAAAAACTCGGTAATCATTGCAGTTAAGGACCAAGATCACATAGTTTTTTGGACAAAAAAACAGTAATTTATTTAAGATTATTTTCTTGTATCCGCTGAGTTGTAAGTTCATAAAATCGATCATTTCATATTCATTCAAGTCTAAAACACCAGAAATGTCATTCAATCACTCGCTCAAGGGGATATGCAATTTATGTTTTTTTAGGGGTTTTCCAGGGTTTTCAAGGTTTTCTGGGAGTATATTAGGGTCCAAGATTGCTGTGGACATTTCCTTTGCATATTTGTCTTTTGGAATAAGAAATCCTCTATTTTTTCAGTTTTGCGTGAACTTTTTTTCTTTAGACAAGAATGGCTTTCTGAATTCACTATTTTTCATTTTTTCGTATTTTTTATAATTTTTGACATGCTTATGTGGTCGATTTTGAACTTTGTTTAGATTTATATGACTGCTATCAGGTTATTTTTCCTTTTTCCTTTTTTTTTTCAGATATGACGCTTTTTTTAGTCATTTTATAAGTTTTCCTAAAACATCACTGTTTTTTTCCTTTTTCAATGTTTATGTATATAATCAGAGACCAGATGCGTTATTTTTGGAAGAACCGACGAATCACCTCAATGAAGGAGAAGTTTTTTGGTTGGAAAAGTATTTTTCAGAATTTAAAGGCACTATTATTGCAAGCACAAATAGCCGCAATTTTCTTGAAAAGGTATTATCATCACCCTTAAAACCCTAAAAGACCCTGAAAAACTTCATAAAACCCTAGAAAATCCCTAGCTCAAACATCACTGACAGTTGACTTCACTTGTTAACTGTTTGGTTAAAAGTCAAATTGATCAAATGTCTTTTTGATTAAAAGTCAAATTGAAGAAAAAGTTAAATTGATGAAAAGACAAATGGTTGAAAAAGTCAAACTGGTTAAAAGTAAAACTGGTTAAAAGTGAAATTGTTGAAAGGCAAATTAATCAAAAGTTAAATTGGTCAAAAGTCAAATTGATCAAAAAAGCAAATTGTTAATCAAAAAGTAGAATTCTGTTTGGTTTCGGATCATAGTATTCATAATATGAAGCACACTTTGTTTCTATGTCTGTTTTTTGTTTTCATTTATATATTTGTTTTTGTATATGCTTTTTTTTTGTATAAATCGTTTAATGCTATCTATTCTATCGCATTGACAGTATTCGAATGCCTTTTTTTTTTCCCTTTCTAAATATTATGCATCTAAAAAGGAAAGGATAGTTAACGGCAAACTGGACTGACAAGATTTAAATGTATAAGTTAAACTAATTAGTATCTAGGGGTTTACTCCAACTCCCAGTTCTCGTAAAATTAATCAATTATACAATGTATGCATTATTTGACCTAAAAATTCCCGTTAACATGCTTATTTCACTACCCCGTCGGACACTCTGAAACTCTTTTTAGGTGAGATTTTTTTTTCTGTCAGTGCTTTTTTTTGTCAAACTTCACTATTCTAAAAAATGTTTTAAATTTGTTTATTTAATATTTTTTAGTCTTTAAAAACTCATACTTTTCTTTACAAAAAAGTCTAGACAACCAGAAAATAATCCAAAAATCTTGAAAGCACCCTTTCAAAGCCTTACAAAGCCTAAAAAAACCCCCCTGAAACACTTTAAAATCCTTGAAAAACTCTAAATGTGGAAGGCATCCTTTTTTTTCGTTCTTCTTTTTTTGCAGGTCGCTGGATGGATTTTGGAGCTCGACTATAATGGAGGTTTTATATTTGAAGGAACCTATTCAGCTTTTTTGGAAACCAAGGTTAGTTATTCTTCTAATGAATAATTTGTTAAATGATAATAGTAAATAATATGTTAAAAAAAAATTGTGTACTACACCCTTGATCATTTTTTATTTGTGGAAACACTGAAATCTTTGAAGGGAAAGTTGATGTGCCGAAAAAAAAAAGGATGTTATGAGATCGTTTGTTGTATGTTTCTTAAAAGTTTTTTATGAAGGTTTTGATAATTTATTTGTTTCAGTTTTTTTTTTAGCTTGCAATGAGTGAATCTGAAATGCGTTTTAAGGTAATTTAAGGTAATTTTACTTTGAAATGCTTATTAGAGTTAACTAATAACACTAATTCAATGCCCCTCTCCCTCTCACTCCTCTCCCTCGCACCCTCTCCTCTCCCTTTCCCTCTCTTCCTCTCTCCCTCTCCCTCTCTCCCTCTATCTTCCTCCATTTCCCTTTCTTCCTCGTTCCCCTCTCGCTCTCCACCTCTCCCTCTCCTGCTCCTTTTTCTCCACCCACTCTCTCCCCTCTCCTTCTTTCTCCCTCTCTCTAAAACTCTTCCTCCCTTAAAACATTATTAATAACACGAATTTGGACTTGTGGCAAAAAATCATCCACGTCAATTTAGAATTATGAGATTCAGTGTCAAATATAAGTTCTAATGCTGAAATAATCCGTTTAATGCAAAAATTTAAGATTTAATGCTAATTTTGCTAAATTACTCATGTTACTTTTCGCCTCTAGCTGCGATGTTTTATGTAAGTAGTTGTGACATTTTCTTAGGTTTTGTCTTTTCTGTGCATTTTTTTTTCATGTATTATCCAACACTTAGTACTTCTATCAGATAATTTTCCAACGACTGATTTTGCAGAAATCCTAGAGACGTCTTTTTCCTTTTTTCAAGTAGTGAAAGTCCTAAAAAACCCTAAACACCCTAAACCTGAAATAAGTTTCAATCTTATATTGGAAACCTAAACAATTTTCAATTTTATATTGAAAACGGGCAGGAAATGCGGCTTGGTATGGATGAAAAAAAACAAATTGTACCGCAGAAATCCGTAGTTTTGGACCCCCATCAAGAAGAAAATTTTGAAAGTAAGGAGAGCAAGGTGAGTTCAAAAAATTCAACTCATCCACTAATACATGTATCTGTATATGAAATCTGAATATGTTTGTATGGTAGATATGTATCTAATCCGTCATATCTTGATTTCGATGCGACGTAAATTGTGTCAATTTATGACCTACAGTTGTTGAGCAGTGCAAAATATTTGCTTATTAAGATTGTTATGTAAATATCCTTAAGTTTAATAAGGTGATCAGTTTATTAAGTTTATTAGATTATAAAGTTTGTTTTTTGATTAACAACTGTACATCGTTTTGTCTCTGAGCTTGACATAATATAGCCTAGAAAAAGCCTAAGAAAACCCTAAAAACTTG
>JBBHKE010001311.1:35169-135304 GCA_037447655.1 Zygnema cylindricum | reverse complement strand
GATAATAAGTTGTGGCATTAAAGATAAGGACACATGAAGTATGGTAGTAAAAAAAAAATGGTGAATTCGGGAAAAGTTGATGGAGTTTCTCTCACCTCCCATCCTATAAAATCATGTGATGGTTGTTCACTTGGCAAGATCCACAGATTACCATTTCCACAAGAAACAGACCACGGATCGGAAAGAGTTCTGCAGCTAATACATTTTGATGTTCCCGGTCCTTCACAAGTGGCTTCAGCTGGAGGCTGTTGACATTTGAGTATTTTCTAGGTCTGTATTATGATATGAAAAAAGGTAGAGGGCGGTCTGCCTCTAACTCCCTTCTCCAAGCCCCCACACAAGCAGAAAACAAATAGGTTTACTAAAATTATTGACGGTCTCACAATTTGATCTTGGTACCTATGGTCCGTCAGAATAGCGATTAGCTTTGTCCGTTAAGTCTATGACCAATACTAGGATATATATGGTTTGATAAATATTTATAAAGTTACGCGTAGAATAATTTGTTTAACGAGGAATAATTACCTAGTGCATGGATACAATTTTAGATAGTACGGAAAACTGTTTCATTGTATTATATAAAACCGATGTTGCGCATTTGTTTCGACCACGAAATAAATTCCACGCGTCTAATTGCAACGGTTAGATTTATAGCCGGTTTTTATCGAACGGCTACGATAAGCGCCGCGATCACGGAAGAGGTACTTTTGGCGTTTTATGGTCATCTCCACGTTAGGTGACACGTGGCGTGATGACATTGGATTGCGGCAACTCCGGAGGTTACAGGAACAAATCTCGATTTGACACGTGTCGACATTTTGGCCATGTTGTACGATGGTCGTACAAAAAGTACATCGGCACATGTACTTTTCTGTACAACACAATAATTTGATTAGTGTCGTACGTCAATAGATAGAGTTTTAGAGAGGGAATAGGACTTCGAAAATTTAGTAGGTAGCAGCCTCTCTCCGAGAGAGCTCCTGTACAAAAGGTCATCTTTGACCATTCATAACAATCAATTTACTTGACCATTTTCACTGATTTTTTTTGCTGCGCACTCAGGGGAGTCCAGACTACACAGGGGTTTAGTTGGCTAGAGATTTTGCTTGCCAGGGTAGATACATTTCTAAGGGAAAGTCAAAGTGGGTGAATGTGTCCAAAACTCACATTCCAACTTTGCATTCTGTGGTGGAACTGAGCAAACAGAAAGTCTTATTTCACAGGGGTGAAGCTATAATTGATTTCTGATTCTCAAAGGGTTAGTCATTTGGGTTTATATCAACTGAGAGTCGGCACTATCTAAATTAGTTTTTTTTTTAGATTTGCGATTTTTTTGGGCCATGGAGCACAAAGAGTTTCAGGTTATAGGCCCACCATCTAGGGTGCCTATGTTTGATGGAACAGGCTTCGCTTATTGGGGATTTATGATGGAGGGATTGCTTTTCGAGAAGCACTAATGGGGAATTGTTTCGGGACAAGTGAGGTGTCCTCCACCTGGCGTAGGAGGAACTCCCTATGGAGAATCATCTGGGGCTGCCGAGAAAACCAACCGGAGTTCAGATGCAAGGGAAGGTGAAGGGAAAATCATTGCCATAGAAGGGGAAAAATGGGAGAAGGGAAAATGAACACCGATGGTGAGGGGAGCTATGCTCTCGACTATGGTTCCACTTGTAGGGGTTACAACTAAGACTGAAGAAAGTGACATTAAATTTTGGGAGTATAAAAACACCATAGCAAAATATCGCATACTTAGATACGTATCTAAGTCTATAATATCACTCTTATAAATTTAACTAAGTCTTGAGATATGGGAAGCACTAAGTCATATTTATAAGAGTGAGACTATATAGAGGCAGCAGTTGATAGAACAGGAAATAAAAACCTATGTTTATAAAGGAGGTAGCATGATACAATTTTGCAATGATATTGTTGCGTTATATGTTGAGCTTCCTAGTGGGGGATATGTAGAATATGAGGAGAGAAAGATTAACACATTAATCATGAAACTTCCAGATGAGTACGAAAACATCATTAACCGTATGCAAGAAATGGATGGCTCCTCGTGGACTTGGAGCATTACCATGGGGATAATTCTTGTGAGGGAAAGCACTTTGGAGCTTCGCAGGGAAAGTGACAGGGTAAATGCACTAACAACTGGTGGTGACTAGCGGAAACGTGATGAGAGGAACGACGGTGACGAGCAAAAGCGTGATGAGAGGAAAGGTGGTGACGAGTGGAAGCATGATGAGAGGAAGAAAGACAAAGGTAAACCTTATCGGAACTTTGGTGGAAAAAGAGGGAGAGGAAGAGAAAGGGGAGCTTTGAGAAAGAGGGTTTTATTTTTTGTAGGGAACCGAGTCATTATATGGAGGAATGCCCTTGTTTGGAAGAACTTAGAAGTTGGAATATGGATGTAGAGGAAGAAGGGGAAGATGAGAAAGAGGATGAAAATGTTTTGGAGCTTTTCCTTATCGGTAGAATAGAGATGAGAGAAAAGCACAGAGAAATTCCACGAAAGCAACAGCGTGCTTTTGGAGGTATAACGGAAGTAAAGGGTAGGAAGTACTAGAGGGAGTTAGACATGACGAGGATGTCAAGGAGTGTAGAAAGTATGACTTAGAAATGAGAAAGTCAGATCTAGGACCCATAATTGAAAAGGGGAAAAATAAAAATAATGAGGATAATTTTATAAATATTTTGGAAACCGAAAACTGGTGGGAAAGGGAGACATCAACGGATTCAAAGGAAAGGGGAGAAGTGAAACTAAAAGGGGCTTTAAAGGATAGGGGAAAAGGAGAATATTTAATGAAAGGTTTAGGGAAGGTGAAATATTTATTGGGAATAAATTTAAAAAGAGAGAGTGAGGAAATTTTAAATTTTGGGGGTAATGGGTATGACATCTCTGAAGGGAGTGATGGCATTTATGAAGGTGTGCCTGTATGTGATAGTATTTTTTTAAAGTTTTATGAAAAGAAAAGGAAAAGAAATAAAAAGAGAAAAAGGAAGAGAGAGTGTTTGTTTATTTGTGTGAGGGAGTCGAAATGAAAACAGACTAGAAAATAAGGGGAGTGTTGACATTTGAGTATTTTCTAGGTCTGTATTATGATAAGAAAAAGGTAGAGGGCGGTCTGCCTCTAACTCCCTTCTCCAAGCCCCCACACTTGTTGTAGTCACTAAAGACTGGGTAGGGAGATAGAGCCATGGCGCCATGGCTGCCTAAAGCTTTATAGAAAGACAGGTAGCGAAAACAGATAGGTTTAGTAAAAATATTGCCGGACCCATGAATTGATCCTAGTTCCTGTGATCCATCAGAGTAGCCCTTTGCTTTGTCCGTTAGGTCTAGGACCAGTGTTGGAGTATATTAGGTTTCATAAATATATGAATAGTTATACGTAAACTAATTCGATTAACGGGGAATAATTACGTAGTGCATGGATACAGTTTTAGATAGTACGAAGTACTGTTTCAATGTATTTTATGAAATGGATATCGCGCATTTGTTTTGACCGGAAACAAATACCGCGCGTCAAATTTCAACGGCAAGATATATAGCCAGTTTTGATCGGACAGCCACGATAGGCACTGCGATCACGGAAGAGGTACTTTTTGCGTTTTTACGTCCATCGCCACGTCAGGTGACACGTGGTGTGATGACATTCGATTGCGGCAACTCGAAGATTACGGTAACAAATCCCGATTTGACACGTGTCGATATTTTGGCCATGTTGTATGATGGCCATACATAAATTTCATCGGCACCTCTACCTTTTTGTACGACACAGAAATTGGATTGGTTCCGTACGTCAATCGATAAAGTATTAGAGAGGGAATAGAACTTAGAAAATTTAATAGGTAGCAGCCGCTCTCCAAGAGAGCTCCTGTACAAAAGGTCATCTTTGACCATTCATAACAATCAATTTACTTGACTATTTTTAGTGATTCTTTTTGCTGCGGACTCAACAAAGTCCAACCTACACAAGAGTGTAATCTGTCAGATTTTTTTGCTTGCTAGGGTGGCTGCATTTCTAAGGGAAAGTCAAAGTGGGTGAATGTGTCCAAAACTCACATTCCAACTTTGCATTCTGTGGTGGAACTGAGCACACAAAAAGTCTTATTTCACAAGGGTGTAGCAATAATGGGTTTTTGATTGTCAAGGAGTCAGTCATTTGGGTTTATATCAACCTGGGGTCGGCACTTTCTAGATTAGCTTCTTTTGGATCTGCGATTTCTAAGGCAATGGAGCACACAACACACAGAGTTTCAGATGCGTCCACTATATGGTCACATTTACAGATAACTACTCGAGGTACACCAAAGTTTACTTGCAACATAAAAGTGAAGTGTTTACTCACTTCAAACACTAGAAAGCGTGGGCGGAATTTATTCTCGGGGTTCCGATCTTGTCGCTAAGATCGGACAATGGGGGAGAATACACATCGAAAGAATTCGAAGAATTTCTCTTTCAAGAAGGTATCAGTCACAATCTTACAGGTCCATATACACCGGAAGAGAATGGTGTTTTTGAAATACTAAATAGTATAGTGGCAAAAACTGCTCGGTCCATGCTTGTAGATAAAAGGCAAGATTTGAATTTCTGGGCTAAAGCACTTAACTGTGCTATATATATTAAGAACAGAAATGCCTCTATATCTGTTAGCACTACACCTTATGAGCTTTGGACAAGAGAAAAACCTGATGTTAGTCAGTTTAAGATCTTTGGTAGCAATTGCTTTATTTTAGACACTTCACATGATTGATGGAAAATGTTGGCTACGGGCTTACCTGGGATTTTTATGGGGTATGATGATAATGCAAAATGGTATACAGTTTTTGTACTTGAGAAACAGAAAGTGGTTATCTCTAAGAATATCGAGATTAAGGATGAACAGGATTCGGTTGACTTATTTCAAGTGCCAGATCAACAAGAAAAGGAAACACATGAATATGTTATTTTTCACCATACACAAAGAGTCTACTTCCCACCGGCAAATGGGACATCTCTTCCTTCTGTTCCTCTAGTGCCTTTGCACGATGCTTCACCCCAAGTTACAACTCAGGCGGAAGGAACTACTACACATTTAGTACCAAATCAAGTTACGGTTCAAGCAAAGTAGAAAAATCAGAGATTGCCGAAGATTTCAACCTCAAAATTTCCAAGGGGAAAGAGATCTAGCAGCCGTCTGCAAGCAAGCTCTCACTTTGCTTTATCCGCGCCTACAGAAGAGACTCAAACGATCTAAGAGGCCTTCTCATCACTTAAGAGAAATGAGTGGATTGAGGCGGCAAACGATGAAATGAAGTCTATTATGGAGGCACAAACATGGGAGCTGGTGGATCTTTCTCCGAGCAGAAAAGCCATCGGCAGCAAATGGGTATTCAGGTTGAAGTTGAACGCGGACAACACCATTGAAAGGTATAAAGCCAGACTAGTTGCCAAAGGGTATAATAAAAAAGAAGGTTCTGACTTTGAAGAAACATTCTCCCGAGTTGTCACTTTTCCCACTGTCAAAATTTTGCTAAGTCTAACGGCTATAGGGGATATGGAAATACCTCAAACAGATTTTAAAACTGCCTTCTTCCATGGCGAATTAGAAGAAACCATTTATATGAAATTCAGTGGAATTTAAAGTTAGATGAATTTTTGACTGTGTAAGGTTTTAAGAGAATTAGCTCATATCATTTTGTATATCTCTTACAAGGGGAGGATGGGATAGTATACATTTATGTATATGTGGATGACTTATTATTAATAAGCAAGTCAATGGATGAAATAAACCGCATTAAAGTAGCTTTAAGGTCTAGGTTTGAGATGAAAGACCTCGGAGAGGCCAAAAATATCTTAGGAATACAGGTAGAAAGAGACAGAAATGAAAAACTAATTATGTTGACTCAGCAAGAAGCAATAGGTAACATGCTAGAAAAATTTGAAATGAAAGATGTAAAGGGACCTGTAAATCCCATGGAATTCAGGCAAAAATTGGAAGGAATTGATTCAGACTCAAGCATAATGGTTTGTGAGAGTCTACAGACAGGGGAGGAAGAGTTTATGGCTTCAAAGCCACATCGACACGTAGTCGGAAGTCTTATATATTTGATGAATTGTACAAGACCTGACATTGCAGCAGCTGTGGGAGTCTTAATTACACGTCCTCAATATCCTTAAAAGACAGACTGGGAAGCGGCAAAAAGGGTGTTGAGATATCTTGCAGGTACTCAAAATCTTAAGTTTGTACTCGGAGGAGGAGAGGTGACAATACATAAGTGGAGCGATGCTAGCTGTGGAGACATGCCAAGCCGAAAATCTACAACCGGCTTTGTTTTGAAGATTCGAGGTGGAACTTGCTCTTGGAGTAGCAAATTACAGAAGGTAACAACTCAATCCATAATGGGGTCATAATATATGGCAGCAGCTTCCGCCCTCAAACAACTCTTATGGGTCAAGTCCATTTTACAAGAACTTGGGTATATGCAAACTGGTCCTCAGGCTATCTAGTGTGACAACTAGGCAAACATTGCAATTGCCTCTAACCCCAACCATCACTTTAAGAGCAAACACATGGATGTTAGACTTCAGGTTGATAAAGAAAAGGTACTTGCAAAAGTCGTTAAATTGTGTTATTTACCAGACGAGAAGATGGTGGCTGACATGTTAACAAAAACCCTTGTTTCTCCTAAGCTACAGTTTTTCAAAGATGCTATTAGACTTAGTGAGTAACTAAATCTAAGGATTTAGGGGAGTGTTGTAATTGAAAAATCTTTATTTCAGTAGATAGGGCTAAAATAACTTAGATTTTTTTCTAATTACTCTACTGTTATACTTACCTTAGTGTTACAGTAGCAAAAGTACAATAGAGTATATTGTACTTTTACAAGGACACATGTCGGGATGAGAACGTATGCAGGTTTTACGGAGTGGCGCTGACAGTCAACCACACGCGTCACGCAGTTGACGATTGGATTCACAAGATCGGACGAACCAAATCTGAACGGGGTATTTCGGAAATATATGGTACAGTTCGACGATACCATCGTCGATAGAATTTTTTCCAACAGACGCGATTCACTTGGGACCACAAACGTGATTCACGAAGGACCACAAGCTTGATTGAAGTGGGACCACAAGTGACGAAGCACTCAGGTGCTTCGTACTACACGACCACTGTCGGTTGGACTTTAGCAACTACCAATGACTAAGCATCTGGAACGTTTTGTGTAGGGTTCGATATCTGAAAATATCGTAATAAACATTGTTTTGTAGTTTGGTGAAATAAAAAATAGTGTTCCATTAATTATGTTTTTGGAATATAGTAATTAGGGTTTTTGAGATACTACGGTACAGTAACGTACAGGTAAGATACTTTGTCGTTAGTCAGGGTAATAACCGCAGTAACAGTTACCCAAATTAGACCAGTAGATACACGCTGTGGGTATATAACTTAGGACTTAGCCAATTTTGTAGTATCTAGTTTTGGGAATATGATTTTCTAAAGGCAATTTTTGGGAAACTTCCAGACATCATATCTTACGGTTTACAAGGTCGTTTAGAATGCAATATTGGGAATTGTCAGTTTCCTCTGTTGTGTATCACTATGAGAAACGTAAGGCATATTGGCCTTTTGAGTCATATTTTGTATAAGCTGAAATTATGCTGTTGAGTAGGTGTGAGTTTTCCGACCTCTCCCCTCCACTGGAACCTGCCGTCCATGCCTCGCTACTGGCGGTTTTTTCTTGTTCCGGCTGCGCTTCTACCTCTCTCCTCAGGTCTGCATCTACCATGGCCTCCGCCGCCATTAATAATCTTTGGGGACGGGTCACATCTTCTTGCCCCACTCGTACAAGTCTCCTCCTTTTCCGTGGTAGAGAGGACGTCAATGTTGAAATTTATAGATTTCTATAGTATTTTCTAGGTTTAAATATGTTTTAATAAAAGGAAAAAGGACGGACAGCCTGCCTCCACCTCGCTCTCTAGCTCCCATACTTGTTGTAGTCACTGAAGGTAAGAGAGAGAGGTTGATCCATGGCTGCCTTTAGTTCAACAGACAGCTATTTTTAGTAGGTTACTAAAAATATACTTGACGGACGAGAGATTTGATCCCGGTACCGACGGTTCGTCAAGTTGACCGGTAGCGGTCAGCTTTATCCTAATAGACTAGGACCAATGCTAAGTGCTATGGTATGTGATAGATATATATTTAGTTAGGGAGAATTAAATCCATTTAACTAGAACTGTGTACGACGCACATAGATTCAGTTTTATATAGTACGTCGTACGACGCTAATTCAAAACGGATACCGCGCATTTTATTTCGACATCGGAACAAATATCGCGCAAGTATTTATTACGGCTAAGATTGCGTTTCGCATAAAATCCAACGGCGCACATCATCGCCGAAATCCCGGAGTGGTCACTTTGGCGTTTTGTGACGTGGCATGACCTGGAGCCACGTGGAGAGATAACATTCGGTCATAGGAATTCCGAGGAACGTACGGACGAGTGAAAAGCGGACACGCGTCCACTTAATAGCCTTGTCGTACATAGGCCGTACAAAAGGTACATCGGCAGTAGTACTTTTGTGTACTGTACAGTAATCTGATTGGTCCGTACTTCAGTAGATAGGAGTTATTAGAGAGAATCAGGACTTAGAAAATTTTGGTAGGTGGTCACCTCTCCCTTTGAGAGTTTGTACAAATTGGCATTTTTACTGCCTCATAACTTATCGCCTGGTTGGCCTTTTTCAGTGATTCTTTTTTCTACGGACTCAGGGGAGTCCAGGCTACACAGGGGTGCAGTCAAATTGTCAGTTTGCCTTCTTGGGCAGCAGTGGTTGTGGCTTGAAGTGGGTTAGTTAAATACTATCTAGAGGCTTCCTGTATTCTGTAGTCCAATGGAGGACACAGAATTGCAGGTTATGGGCCCACCCTCTAGGGTGCCCACCTTCAATGGATCTGGGTTCATCTATTGGGAAGCCATGATGATGGGAGCTTTGTGTGAAAAACGATACTGGGGTATCGTCAGTGGACAAGTGAAACGTCCACCTTCGGGAACTCCACCAGGATTTGGGGGAGTAAGGTTTCCTGCAACAACGGCTGCCTCGGCGGAGGAGGCAGATGATGGGGACAGCAGTGTGTCCGAAAAGGGGAAAGGGAAGGAGACACCCCTCACTCCTATTGCCACAGTATCGGGAGCGGCAATCGTGAAGACCGTGGAGAACGATACTCAAATGTGGGAGGATGTAAACATGGCTGCCAAGAACTTCATTCTGAGGCACCTCACTCAAGGTTTGGCCACCCCTCATCTTCACATTTACAAGGCCGAGGAGTTGTGGGTGAGTTTGGTGGAAATTTATAGAGCTGGAACTATTCAGGAGCTCCAGTTGGCTGAGCAAAAGCTACTGAGTTACACTTACAAAGGAGGAAAGATGCTAGATTACTGTAATGATCTTTCTTGTTTGTATACGGAAATGGAAAGTGCCGGGTGGATAGGTACAGTGAAAATGAAAGTTAACACCCTTATCATGAAATTACCAAATGAGTTCGAAAACTTAGTGTACCGAGTACAGGGAATGCCTGATAGTTCATGGAAATGGAACACAGTAGTCAGGATGATACTTGTGCAGGAGAACACAATGGAGATTAGGAGAGGAGGAAAGAGCATTCAAGCTCTAGCAGCAGGAGGGGACCGATGGGGGAAGGACCCGAAGAAACCTTATAGAGGGGAAAGAGATCATTCAGGGGGACAGAGGCCCCCAAAGGGTCTTTGTCATTATTGCAAAAAGCCGGGACACTTTATTGCAGATTGTGTCAAGCTATCAGAGCTGAGGCTCCAAGAGAACCGTGGAGGGGGTTCTTCCGGAGGGAAGAAAAAGGCACTTGTGGTTACAAAAGTGTCAGGAGAAATCGAGGATGAGTCCTCTGAGGAGGATGGGGAGCTTCTTCTTGACGAGAGTTTGGAGGAGAAGGAGATTCCTCGGAGGCAGAAGTGTGCCCTTGGAGCCATCCGGGAGGCTCCACAAGAAGGATGGATCATCGACTCAGGTGCATCCATGCATATGTGTCGTGATAAAGAACTCTTCACTAGGTTAAGAAAGATTCCTACTGTAGAGATAGAGTATGGGGATGGAAGAGTGGTTACTACAGATCTAGTGGGATCAGTAGATCTGAAAGTCTTAGTGGAGGGTAAGACTTCTATACTTACATTCTCAGATGTACTTTACATTCCTCAGCTGAGTAAAAATCTTGTCTCTACGTCTGTGTTAGATGACAAAGAGTTTGATACCTTCACCAGAAAGGGAGTCTTTACAGCTAAGTATGGGGATGAAGTTTACTTCACAGCAGATAAGGGTAGCCAAGGAATGTTTAGGCTTAACTTGAGTAATGAAAAGAAGAATGCTTACTATGTTGGTGTTCCTAAGATGATGATTTGGCATAAGCGGTTGGGGCATGTACATTTTGATAGGTTAAGGGAAATGAAAAAGCTTGGGGTAGTAGATGGCATCCAGTTTGGGGATAATGAAATGATGGATGATTGTAGTGGTTGTGCTCAAGGTAAGGCTCACAGACTTCCCTTTCCCAAAGCCGCCACATATAGAGGTGAGAAAGTGTTAGATTTGGTCCACACAGATATTTGGGGACCTGCAAAAGTACCTTCGGTTGGAGGAAAGAGGTTTATGATGACAATAACTGATGACTGGTCTAGATACTCTAGAGTCTACTTTCTGAAAACAAAGTCTGAAGCATCAACTTATTTCAAAGAATATAAAGCTTGGAGTGAGAAGTTGCATGAAACCCCCATTAAGAGGATAAGGAGTGATAATGGGGGGGAATATACCTCTAACGAGTTTGAGGAATATTTGAGAGATGAGGGAGTGCAGCACCAGAAAACTGTACCATATAACCCGGAACAAAATGGGGTAGCTGAGAGGTTGAATCGAACACTAGGAGATAGTGCATGCAGTATGTTGGCAGACAAGAAAATAGGAAAGAGATTTTGGGCAGAAGCAATGAACTGTGCAAACTATATTAAAAATAGAGTCCTTACCTCAGCTGTAAAGGGAGTGACACCTTATGAGAGATGGGTTGGAAGGAAACCAGATATCTCACACCTTAAAGTATTTGGTAGCCAAGTTTACAGTCTTGACACGGATAGGAAAAACTGGAAACTAGATGCTAAGGGAAAACCTGGATACTTTGTGGGATATGATGAGGATGTTAAGGGATATAGAGTCTATGACTTAGCAAAGAAAGATATCATTCTGGTCAAACACTTAGTTGTCATGGATGAAGGGAAGTCATTTGACCCTTTCAAATATACAAAGAAGATAAGGATCAGATTTGAGTCCGAAAATGAGGAGAACTCAGTCGTTCCCGAAAAAGACATGAGTGAAACTGTGATTACAGATTCAGGGGAGATCGAAGATACAGGAGACTCACCGGAAACCTCACATACTCCTATGGACTTCGAGGAGATGGAAGAAGCGGGACAAGATACGGTTTTTATGGACAGGGGAGCCGATGAGACAGTGAGAAGAAATCCAAGACTTCCATCCATTCCAGCTTCAGAGTTTGAGGGAGGAAGGAGGAGCAGCAAAAGGATACAGGAAAAACAAGCTGCCCATAAGGTAACTAAGCTATCTCACCCAGATGAGCCTCAGTCTTACTTAGAGGCAGTGAATAGTCCAGAGAAAGAAAGATGGATTAGGGCCATAAATGATGAGATGGCTTCTATCATGGAAGCAAATACTTGGGAACTAGCGGATTGTCCTCCAGACAGAAAACCTATTGGATGTAAATGGGTATTTAAACTAAAACTGAACCCAGATAATACAATTGAGAGGTATAAGGCTCGATTGGTAGCGAAGGGGTTCACCCAAAAGGAGGGAATTGACTATGAGGAGACCTTTGCTCCAGTTGTTCGGTTCCCATCAGTAAGGATTCTCCTCAGTCTGGCCGCAGCGGAAGACATGGAAATTCACCAGATGGATATTAAGACTGCTTTTCTTAATGGTGAGTTAGAGGAAGAAATTTTTATGAGGCAACCCGAGGGGTTTGTGGAAGAAGGAGAAGAGAGCAAAGTGTGCAGGCTCATAAAGTCCTTATATGGACTGAAACAGGCTCCCCGACAGTGGAATAAGAAACTAGATGAGTTTCTCACCGATCTGGGATACATCCGGATCAGCTCTGACCATTCTATCTATATGTTTGAAGATGAGAATGGTGTCATTTTTATTGCAATTTATGTGGATGATCTGCTTGTGTTAAGTAAGTCTTTAGAGAATATCAATAGGCTAAAGAAAGATCTTAGGGGCAGATTTGATATGAAGGATTTAGGGGAGGCAAAATATATTTTGGGGATCCAAATGGAGAGAGATAGGGGGAAGAAGATTATCAGACTTACTCAGAAAGAAGCAATAGGTAATATGCTTGAGAAATTCCAGATGGAAAATGCTAACAGTTGTACCACTCCCATGGACTTGAAAAAAGGAAGTGATGGGAGTGTAGAAGGAGGAGTGATGATCTTAGACGATCAGATGAGTCCAGAGGAAAGAGAGTTCATGAAGTCTATCCCTTATAGACAGGTCGTAGGAAGCTTAATCTATTTTATGAACTGTACCAGGCCGGACATAGCGGCGGCAGTTGGTGTACTCAGTAGGAGTCTTAATGATCCTAGGAAGAGGGATTGGGAGGCAGCCAAGAGAGTCATGAGATATCTGGTGGGAACTAGAGAGTTATGGTTGCATTTGGGAGGGGAGCACACTGACATCACTACTTGGAGTGATGCCAGTTATGGGGACGCACCTATGAGACGATGCACTTCTGGGTATGTGTTGTATGTTGGGGAAGGTGCTTGCTGTTGGAGCAGTAAGCAACAAAAGGTGGTTGCTCAGTCTACTATGGAGGCTGAGTATATGGCGTCTTGTTCTGCTGTGAAAGAACTAATGTGGGTGAAGTCATTATTGCAAGAACTGGGATATATGAAGGAGGGAGTGCATGAAATCTTTTGCGATAATCAAGCTGCAATCGCAATCGCAGCCAATCCAAAACATCATTTCAAAGCAAAACATATGGACATAAGATTAAGCTTCGTAAGAGAAAAAGTTGAAAACAAAATTTTAAATCTTGTGTATAGACCTGATGAAGAAATGGTGGCTGACATGATGACCAAACCTGTGCCCTCTCCTAAACTAAAATATTGTCGGGAAAAATGTGGGTTGAAAGAAAAATTAAAATTAGACTAGAAAATAAGGGGAGTGTTGAAATTTATAGATTTCTATAGTATTTTCTAGGTTTAAATATGTTTTAATAAAAGGAAAAAGGACGGACAGCCTGCCTCCACCTCGCTCTCTAGCTCCCATACTTGTTGTAGTCACTGAAGGTAAGAGAGAGAGGTTGATCCATGGCTGCCTTTAGTTCAACAGACAGCTATTTTTAGTAGGTTACTAAAAATATACTTGACGGACGAGAGATTTGATCCCGGTACCGACGGTTCGTCAAGTTGACCGGTAGCGGTCAGCTTTATCCTAATAGACTAGGACCAATGCTAAGTGCTATGGTATGTGATAGATATATATTTAGTTAGGGAGAATTAAATCCATTTAACTAGAACTGTGTACGACGCACATAGATTCAGTTTTATATAGTACGTCGTACGACGCTAATTCAAAACGGATACCGCGCATTTTATTTCGACATCGGAACAAATATCGCGCAAGTATTTATTACGGCTAAGATTGCGTTTCGCATAAAATCCAACGGCGCACATCATCGCCGAAATCCCGGAGTGGTCACTTTGGCGTTTTGTGACGTGGCATGACCTGGAGCCACGTGGAGAGATAACATTCGGTCATAGGAATTCCGAGGAACGTACGGACGAGTGAAAAGCGGACACGCGTCCACTTAATAGCCTTGTCGTACATAGGCCGTACAAAAGGTACATCGGCAGTAGTACTTTTGTGTACTGTACAGTAATCTGATTGGTCCGTACTTCAGTAGATAGGAGTTATTAGAGAGAATCAGGACTTAGAAAATTTTGGTAGGTGGTCACCTCTCCCTTTGAGAGTTTGTACAAATTGGCATTTTTACTGCCTCATAACTTATCGCCTGGTTGGCCTTTTTCAGTGATTCTTTTTTCTACGGACTCAGGGGAGTCCAGGCTACACAGGGGTGCAGTCAAATTGTCAGTTTGCCTTCTTGGGCAGCAGTGGTTGTGGCTTGAAGTGGGTTAGTTAAATACTATCTAGAGGCTTCCTGTATTCTGTAGTCCAATGGAGGACACAGAATTGCAGTCAACGCCATAGACACCACTGTACAAGACAATTCTGGTAGTTGCAGAAGGGAAGGCAAACTGACTGTGCGGAGGGAAGCAATTTATAAGCTGTCGAGACTAGGTTGTTCGCGAGGGTGGATGGCTGCTCTATCAACGAGGGTTGAGGGTGTCACTTCTGGACACTGCGAAGAGTCGCAACGTGCGAGGGTATCGCAGTGTCCAACATTTATAAAGCTGCGCCGCTGCGGCGAAACCGAGGGTTCGTTGTTATCGACGTGGTGAAACACATTTGCGCCGTTGCGCTTCCCTGTCAGCGGAGCGGTGGCGCTGCGATCCTCTGACGGCATCTTAACCATGTTGCGCTGCGGTGGCTGCGCTGCTATAGCGCTGCGGCGCGGTAACATTGGCGGTGCGTTCCTTTGCCGTGTCCCCAATATAATTGCGAGTGTTGCGACACCGCGCTTCTCTTCTGTATTGCGGCCGCTGCGATTGCCCTTCTAGTGTAGTTGAGTGTCCGCACTCTGCTGAAATCGGCGCAGCAACGCAGGGGAATGCAGATCATCCTCGTCCACCCAAGAGTCATCCTCAACACCCTAGCCCTTCCAACGCACCAATTATTGGCTGGAGTTGGAATTCCGAGAGCGGCGCGACTGTAGGATCTCTTCCACCTCATACTCGTCTGAGGTACCCTGAACTAGTGGTAAAGGAGTATTTCGTCGTCGATTAGGAAGCAGTGAATCAAAGTCGCGGAATGGTTTAAGGAGGGAAACACGGAAGACATTATGGATATGCCAATCTTTCGGAATATCCAACTTATAAGCCACGTCTCCCACACCGGAAAGAACTGTGAATGGGCGAGTGAATTTCGGTGCCAACTTCTCAAAGAGGGCATCCGGCAAGGAGAGGTTTGCCATATTAAGGCGAACTTTTTCCCCCACGCCAAAGACGGCGTCTTTTCGTGAGCGTTGGCCTGCGACTTTTGGCGATATTTTGCTAACTGTAGTGCCTTGGTCGCCTTTTCCAGGTTCCATTGGAACGTTTTGGCAAAATCCAGAGCTGTCGGCGTATGGCAATCCGCTACCAATAAATTTTGGGGAAGAGTGGGCTCTCGTCCATTTAATGAGAATGGCGTAGCATTCGTAGACGAGTGCACGGCAGTGTTGTACGCCACCTCGATCGCCGTTAAATGGTCCACCCAATCCGTTTGGTGCACCGAGACATAAGCCCGCAACGCTTCCTCTAGAATTTGATTCACCCTTTCAGTCTGACCATCAGTTTGAGGGTGGTAGGCTGTGGACATGGCGAAATGCGTGCCACATAACGCAAATAGATTTCGCCAAAAGTGGCTCACGAATTTGCGGTCGCGGTCACTAACGATCCTCTTCGGAGGTCCGTGATGGCGGAATATCTCCCAAAAGAATAAGTGTGCATATCTCGTGCAGTGGCTGTGGTGGACGTGGGTAAAAAATGGGCCATTTTTGTTAAGTAATCCACGACGACGAAGATTGAGTCATAACCCTACTTCGTCTTCAGAAGAGCTACGATGAAATCCATCGAGATTGCTTCCCAAGGAACATATGGTATGGGAAGGGGTTGTAACAGACCTTGTTGCCTTGGTTCCGATTTGTTCCAGTTACAGGAATCGCACGTTCGGACATATTCCGCAATGTCGCGAGTCATGTTCGGCCAGTAATACGTCTCAGCGACACGCGCGATTGTTTTATCCCGCCCAAAATGTCCACTGAGCGGCTCATCGTGACTCAATTTAAGAATCGTATGACGTAACTCCATATTTGTCGGAACATACAGTCGTATTGTTTTACTCGGTCTGTACCGCCACATACCGTTGGCGGTTCGAATTACTACCTTCCGCTTAATGAGTTCCTTCAGTGTGTCGGCGTCACCATAGGCGGCCTTTATTCTGCTTAACCACTGTTCGTCCACTTGCACAGTACTAGTGACTGCGCTGAGTTTCCGATCCTGCGCTGCGGTGGACGTTGCGGTGTTCTCTTTCACAAGGTTCACGTGTACATGCTGCGATGCTTGCTGTCGTTGCTCCGCTAATGGCGCAGCGACTCCGGGTCTTCTTGACAGCGCATCTGTCGGGTTCGTCTTGCGCGGCTTATACTCGATGACAAGTTCCGGTCCGACGTCTGAAGAAACGTCATCCAACGCACTTGTTTCTTGGACAGCTTCGGCTGGGTTTGCAGATATTGTAGGGCGCGGTGATCCGTGATATATGTGATCAGTTTTCCCTCGACGTAACATTTCCAAACCTCTAGCGCATTGATGATTGCAATAGTCTATTTTACATGGGTGGCCTAGTTAAGCTCGGCTGCCATTAGTTTTCGACTATCGTAGGCAATGGGTTGAAGGCCTTTTCTTTGATCCTGCATAAGGATTGCTCCAATAGCCGTATCGCTGGCGTCGGTGATTATCGTCCAAGGTAAGTCCCTGTCGGGAACAGCTAACACAGGGGGGGTGACCAACCGCTATTTTAACGTGTTAAAGATTGCCCCTTGGGCTGATTTCCACTCATAGGGCACGTCATTCTTGAGTAACTCGGTGAAGGGTGCAGCGATTTTTGCGAAACCTTCTACAAAACGGCGATAGTAGGAGCATAATTCGAGAAAGCTCCATGATTCCGTAATATTCGCCGGCTGGGGCCACTCCTTCACTGCCCTCGTTTTGTTCGGATCCACTGCGATTCCATCTTGGCTCAACACATGGCCCAGAAAATCAATTTTCTCCTTGAAGAAATCACATTTGCTTCTCTTTGCGTACAACTTATTTTCCCGAAGGACTTGTAGGAGCGTCCGCAGATGCTTTATATGTTCCTCCTGCGTTCGGCAATACAGCAGGATGTCGTCTAGGAAGACGATTACAAACGCGTCCAGATATTGCCGAAAGATGGAATTCATTAAATGCATAAAAGTTGCCGGTGTATTAGTCAACACGAACGGCATTACCCGAAACTGGAAATGACCGTACCGAGTTCTAAATGCCGTCTTTTCCACATCCTTCTCGGCAATTCTGATTTGGTGGTAGCCGCTCCGTAAGTCTATCTTGGAAAAATATTTAGCACCGCGCAGTCGATCCAATAACTCGTCTATCCTCGGTAAAGGGTACGCATTTTTCACCGTTAATTTATTTAGCGCTCGGTAGTCTATACACATACGCAAACCTCCATCTTTCTTGTTTGCGAAAAGAACGGGGGCTCCATACGGTGACTTGCTCGGTTCGATTGCTCCGGCTTCGACCAACTCCGCGAGTTGCTTTTTGAGCTCGTCTAACTCTTTGTAACTCATCTTGTACATCCGATTAGCCGGGGGTACTGCTCCGGGAACAAGCACTATTTTATGGTCTACCTCGCACTTTGGAGGTATTCCTTTGGGGAGCTTAAGGGGAAATACGTCTACGTACTCCTCGAGAAGTTTTGTCACGACTTTCGGGGCCTCTTCGGAAGTTTTTCCTACGTCATCCATCTCTTTTGAGTCGAAGTCGGGGTCCTTCTTCTTCCATTCTTCTGGAATATCCTCTTTCGCCTCCTCCATTAGCTAGACGATCGCCATACTAATCGTTTCCACTCTCTTGAGTGCCCTCTTCAGCCGTAAGGCCGAAAGCAGGCGTCCCTCTTCCGCTTCCTTACCAGCCGCTCCCGGTTTTACCTCAAACTCTTCTTCACCTTTCTTAACTCTCATGGCGCCACTTCTCCAATCGATCGTCAGACTCCATTTTTGCAGCCACGGCTTCCCCAAGATTACCTCATGGTCCCCAAGAGGTAATACATGAAGCGTGTCGTACCATCAGAATTTCTCAATACCGACGCGTAACCTCGGGGTACGATGGGTAATCGATAAGGAAATTCCGTCGGCCAATTGTACCGACTGATGATCCTTTAGTACCAAAAGAGGAAGTTTAAACATTTTCACCGTTGCCTTGTTAATGAAGTTCCCCGATGCTCCGGAGTCCACCATGAAGTTAGCTGCGCTCATTCCTATTTGACCCCGAAATATCAAAGGGTCTCCTCCTTCACCAGCTATCCTCATAACGGTAAGTTTTCCCTTTTTGGGACCTTTCAGCTTTGAACATTCTCGAGCCATATGATATGGGGAACCGCACTGGAACCATAGGCCATTTTGCCTCCTCTGCTGGATTTCCTCGGGGATAAGTCATTGGTCTTGGTCTTAGTAGGTTTTTTCTTTCTCCGCAAGACGTTGACCACTTCCTTATCCTTATTAATTGCGCCGAGCTCCATGGGGGTTGGACCTTCGTCTCGTCAGTTTCCTCCACTACTGCTCGACCCGTAGTGATAAGGTCTTCGGTGGTGAAAGTCGACCGAATCGGTCTGCTCCGCAAACTGGATGATTGCCGAGAGAGTAGGAGTCGTGCTTTCCCAAGCAAACCATTGTTCCACATCCCTACGAATAGACGATTTAAGCCCCTTCACGTAGCGATCCACGGCTTCATCCTCCGTCATCGTAGGTATTTGAACTTTGCACTCCAAGAACCGCAACGTAAACTCCATCACTGAAGTTCGTTGTTTCAATACTGCGTTCCTATCTCTTGCTGCCTTCACCGTGTTGACGGGCTGCCAAGTGTCGCGGAGAAGTTGAACGAAGAGCGCCGAGACGGTCGGTATCTCATCGTCCTCCACCAATGTCCTCCACCATGCCCCCGCTGCCCCTTTAAGAAGACCACCCGCGTAGTGAATCTTCTCACGATCCGATAGGCTAGGAAAATTCTCGAGATAGTTCGCAACGGAGAATAGCCATGTGTCAAGGTTCTTGTGTCTTGCAGGGTCAAACTCATCGGGAAGCCTTAATTTCGGTCCCCTGGAGTCTCTCTCTATGCCTCCATGAGGTCGCTCCCCTAGACGAGACTCCAAGGCTGCGACGGTGTTGCTCAGCTGGCGTTCTGTAATCTCACACTTTCCAACTCCTTGAGAACTTGCGCCAACATTTCTGTAGTGGATACGCCGTGTTCATCCATGTTGTCGAGTCACGGGAAATAGCTCTGATACCAATTTAAAAGGGTCAATAGTGCATATAGCACACCACAATGCACAACGGAAATCACCAAGGATCTTCCCGTAGCAACAGTAGGAGCACACAACACTAGCAGACAAGGTCGCAATTTATTACTTGGAAGAGAGTACAAGGTTGCGCTCGCTGCCTAGGTCTACTTGAAGTCCTGTATTCACAAGCCTACCTGACTTTTTAAACTAACTAGCTGCAAGTCAAACTAGTACGGTACAACTGTACACGTGGACCTTCCCGGTCAACCTAGATCTATCCAAACATTCTTCCAGAACTATATCGCTCATTCTACATTATGCGGCGTTGCTATGCTGCGCTGCTATGTTGCGGCGTTGCTAAATTGCTACGCCGCTAAGTTGCTATGCTGCTACGCTGCGCTGGTCTGGAATCGCAGCTGCGCTGCTCTGGAACCGCAACTATAGTAGCATAGCCCTAGCCACTAAGTACCCGAAACCTGTTACCCTATTACAGTGTTGATCGTTTCTATTGTTTTCCATGTCTACTTCCACTACTCCTGCTAGTCGTCCTGCTGCAGCGTTTGTTGTAGAACAACAGGTTATGGGCCTTTCGTTAAGAATTCCTATCTTCTATGGCCAAAAATATGGGTATTGGGCGGCGATGGTTGAATCTTCGTTTGAGACTGCTGATTTATTGGGGGTCTTTGATAGCTCCCTTGATGAAACAGATCCGAGTTGGGCGAAAAAGAATTCAATGGCAAGGAAAAATCTAATTCTCTGTATTTCAGAAAATTTGGTCATGTCTCGCTTGAAAATGAAGAAAGCGGAGGAGATTTGGACATCACTGAAAGCTGCTTTTGAGAAAATAGATGTCCAAGAAGAGCTCTTGGTGGCTAGAAAAATTTGGGGGTACAAATACTGGGGGGGATTATGGTCGAGTATTGTGAGAACTTTCATGCACTTATTTATTCAAACTCTTCTGTAGGGGGAGTCATTTCTTGAGTTTTAGCAGGCAGCTTTGCTTATTAGAGGACTTCTTAGTACCATGAAAGGTGTGTCTGCTCAGTTTAAGTGTCATAATAAAGCTAGTTTGTCATTTTAATTAGCATATAATCTTGTATTGGAGGAAGAGTCTAATACTAAACTCGTAGAAGGAGAAGGGAAGGTTGAAGTTTTTGCAACAAACTTTGACAAAAGAGCTCAGTTTAATCAAAATAAGAACCAGTTTAACCAGAATCAGAATCAGTTTAATTAGTTTAATCAAAGGCCGAATAGACAATCTTCTATTGCTTCTTTCTATTGTTTTGAGAAGGGTCATGAATACAGATACTTTCCTAAGCTGAAAATGGCTAATGAGACCGGTTTATACAGGTCAGAATGGCAACAAAGCCAATATCACAAAGGTTTTTCTAGATATCCTACTCATAGAAATGCTCTCTTTTCAGCTTTTGCAAATGATACAGGTGAATCTTTGAGCTTCAATGAGCATGAAGAAGCGGATATATTTGTTATGGTGGTAAAAATAGAGGGTCTTAAGGATGCAAGATGGAACATGGACACGGGAGCATCGACCCACATGTGTTGGAACAAGGGGGTTTTTACAAATTTGCAACAAACGCCTCCAAACAGTATATACTATGCTTGTGGGATGAGTGTTCAAACCTCAGCTCGAGTGATGTATCTTTAATGGTTGATGTGGGGGGAAGTCGATAGAGAGAACTCTTCACAATGCTTTGTATGTTCCAAACTTTCAAAAGAATATTTTTTCTACATCCTTAGTTGAAAGGAAAGGCTTTGAAGTCGTTCTGAAATGAGGTAGACAGGTTGTAAGCAAGAAACCAAAAGTAGCAGTAACAGGAACTAGAGATGCTAGCAAAATGTACAAGGTGGACATAGTTAAATACAAGGAAAATGATGTTCTCTACTCTAGTGTCCAAACTGATAATGAGTTGTGGCATAAGAGAAGAGAACACATGAATTATGATAGTCAAAAAAAAATGGTGAATTCGGGAAAAGTTGATGGAGTTTCTCTCACCTCTCATCCTATACAATCATGTGATGGATGTTCACTTGGCAAGATCCACTGATTGCAATTTCCACATGAAACAGACCACAGATCGGAAAGAGTTATGTAGCTAATACATTCTGATGTTCTCGGTCCTTCACAAGTGGCTTCGGCTAGAGGTGTCCACTATATAGTCACATTTACAAATGACTACTCGAGGTACACCAAAGTTTACTTAATGCAACATAAAAGTGAAGTGTTTACTCAGTTCAAGCACTAGAAAGTGTGGGTGGAAAAGCTTCTTGGGGTTTTGATCATGGCGCTAAGATTGGACAATGGGAAAAAGACACATCGAAAGAATTCGAAGAATTTCTTTTTCAAAAAGGTATCAGTCACAATCTCACAGGTCCATATACACCGGAAGAGAATAGTGTTTTTGAAATACTAAATAGGAGAGTGGGAGAAAGTGTTTGGTCCATTCTTGCAGATAAATGGCTAGATTTGAAATTATTGGCTATAGCACTTAACTGTGCTATTTATATTAAGAACAGAAATACCTCTAGATCTGTTAGCACTACACCTTATGAGTTTTGGACAGGAGAAAAACCTTTTGTTAGTCACTTTAAGATCTTTGGTAGCAAGTGAAACTCTGAGACCTCTATAAGTCCTCAGAGTGGACAGCTTCCAAAAATCCTCTAGGATAACCCTGACCCCTTTGTGTTTCATAAAATACAACTACCACCCTGGCAGACAATAACTATGACCAAATTCAATCCTGTGAAGGCAAGACTCCCCTGAGTCGATAGCAAAAAGAATCTCTGAATTTGCTCCCCTGAGCAGTAAGTTATAGAGGGTCAAAGTTGACCTTTTGTACAGAAGCTCTCTGGGAGAGAGGGTCCTATCTCCTAATTTTTCTAAGTCCTATCTCCCTCACAGACTCTATCTACTGATGTACGGAGCCAATCAGAATGCAGTTCCGTACACAAAAGTAAAGCTGCCGGTGTACTTTCTGTACGAACATTGTACAACATGGCCTAAATGTCGACACGTGGTATGTCCGGATTCGCTCCCGTAATCCTCAGAGATGCCGCGATCCAATGTAATTCCGCCACGTGTCATCCGATGTGGGGATGCCCACAAACCGCCGAAATCCTTTTCCGCGATCTCGGCGTTAATTCCGGCCGTCCGATTAAATTCATATTTAATCGTAGCCGTAATAAATACATGTGCGGTATTCTTTTCTTTAAAGAAACAAATGCGCGGTATTGGTTTCTTATCCGTACCGCAATCCGTACTTTTACAATTATTGATCTATGTCTCCCGTAAACAGTTATAGTTAAATGAATTTTCCTACTTGATAACATTTAATTAAATATCAAACCCCATAGTATGTAACATCCGATAAAGACTTAACGGCTAAGGCTACCGGCTGTCTGCCGGCCGGTAGGTACAAGGATCAAATCCTGCAGCCGGCACTACTCTTTTTAGTAAATAAACCCCTAACTAATATATAATCCCCGTAAACTTCTGGATAGCCTAGGTAGCCATGGCTCTAGCTCCCTCTCCAATTTCTCAGTGACTGCGACAAGTTTGAGAGTTGGAGAGAGAAGTTAGAGGTAGACTGCCTCGGCTTCTTTCTATATTTCTATTTAGACCTAGAAAAAACTTAAAATGGACCATTAATTTCTACAACAAGTGTTTTATTTTAGACACTTCACAGTGTTATGCTGCATCGTGTCGACTACTCGCGCGCACGTTATTATGCACGCACGCGCGGTATTCTGTACGCACACGTAGTATTTCTCACGCACGCGCAGTATTTCTCACGCACGCGCGGTATTTTGCACGCACACGCGGTATTTTGTATGCACGCACAGTTTAAGGCACGCGCGCACGGTTTTATGCATGCACGCACGATTTTGGCACTGTTCATAATTTTCGTTCGCACGTGCAATTTAATTCGATTCATGTTTTCAGTTTTTCGTTGAAAGGTACTAATTTCGTGCGATATGTTTTATTTCGTGCGTAGGTACACGATTTTCAAAGTTGCATGCGTCGTGACGCGATTTCGAGTATTTCGTGCTAGACCTTCTATTTCGTGCGGTATGCTTCGATTCGTGCGTATGCACGCGATTTCGAAGTATGTACGTGGAGTATCGTTTGGAGGCGCATCGCGATTTCCGGGCGACGCTTCGAAACACTATCTATTTATTTAAGTCGCGAACCCATATAGGTTTCGCGTATACATGTAGTTAAGGAGGGTTTTTACCCTCGGATGGTGGATTTTGTCAGGCGTACGACAGACGATGTTGGCCGCCTATTGGTCAACATTTTAAGTAGTTTCATGCATGTGAACTAGACTAGACATAGGCTAATTTTGCTTAGGCCTAGCGTAGCTCTTACTTAGCCGAATTCTCAGACTTAGAGAATTTAGCTTTTAGACAAGAATTTTCTCTTGGCAGTGGAGCTTTTCTCTTGCTCTCTCTCTCACCGATTGCCCACGTGTCTTTCTTCTGCTTGCTAGCTAGCTGTAGAGGCTAGATAGGTTAAGAATATTTCCCCTTTTATTTCTGCCCACGTTTTAAATCCACAAGGCCTAAGGCCACGTCCGGAAGGTTTCCCTCAAACTTGGTCTTTTGGTGGAAGTGTGGAATTGGAGATTGTGGGGGAGCACATCTGTACCTTGCTGTGCCTTCCTCTGGCAGCTTGACGGTTTGGTTGTGTGTTTGTGTCTTGTTGGTATTTTGGTTGGCTTGAAAGGAGTGTATTTTTGATCGAATTTGGATTTTCCCTTGTTCCGGTTGGAATAATTCTTGCTTTGTTGTCGTAACGGGATAACTCTTGTAGGGAATGTGATAAAGACCAGAGAGCCTAGTGGCTACCTCCTGGCTTAGCATTCTTGTCCAAAAGCTGTTGTTTTCAAAATCACATTTTCTCAAAGTCTATTTTTTAAAAAAAATATAAATTATTAAAAATTAAAATTTTATTTCATAAAAAAATATTACCTTTAATATCCAGTTTTTATTCTTGTTTTTGTCTTTCTATTTTCCTGCCTATTTACCTTTCATTTTCAGTTTTACTTCTCAGTTTTGTGTGATAAAATAAGTCTAAAGAAAAATATATATAAAAATTACATTATTTTCAATATAAAATTTACCGCTTTTCATTTCTATATTTTCTTCCACCTATTTTTTGATTTGGTTTTTTCTCCTTGATTTCGCTTTCTACAAGTTTCATTCTACTTTCTCTCTATTTTTGCTTTCGCTTTCAGTTTTGCATAGGGAAAATATATTATAAAAATAATTTAATTTATAAAATTTATTTAATAAAAAAAAAAAAACATTTTGTTTTTGTTTTTGTTTTATTCTTTCTTGCTTACAATCCTTGTCCTTATATCTTGTTGCCACTCTATTTCTAGTCTGCAGATTAAGGTCTGATTTTGTGTCAGATTTTTATGGTTAATCTGTGGAATTAGGGTTTGGTCGCAGATTTAGGGTTTGGGCGTATTTAGGGTTTATTTTTTGAAATTCTTAACCCTATGTCAGCATATTACCATTTATTGGTCGCAGATTTTTGATTTTTACAGCGTAGAATTAGGGTTTGGGAAACCTTTTTGCCCAATTTTACCGTATTTTGTGTTTTATTTTGATTTTTTCTCAATATTCCTCATATTTCTTTCTTTTAGTGCAACTTAATTTGTTAACTAGTGGATGTTTATTTTGTTTGGGATTTGATATTTTCTTTCTTTTTCTCTTGTCAAATTTAATAATTCAGAAAACTTAATAAATAAAATTATATATTCTATATATCAAGATTGCACGATTTATCACCTATAATTATCACCGTTTTATAGTTGGGCATAGCATGGCATAACGCGGATACGCTTACCCTAGTAGGATACTAATTGCTTAGGTGTTTAGCGGTGGTTCTTGACACGTTTATTCGGAATCGGAGCGGGTTCGATTCCAGGGAGCTCTGCAAAATCCGACGTGCCTCGACCAAGTCTGGTTCACTTTTAGTACTCACCAGAGTATTAAAGGTGTTTGTAAGTATCACGATGCCTTGCGGGTGCAGGAGCGTTTCTTTGTAATTTGGACACTCGTGTAGGGGTTCGGTGTGGATTGGTCTATTACGAACCTTTCGTTTTGAGCATTTGCATTTTCCTTGTTTTCCTTGCATGCTATCTGGTCGTGAGTGGCATTGAGTTTCCTTGTGACTATGTGGATTAGATTTTCATTCATAGATCTCGTCGTGGGTGGCATTGTTTAGACAATTTTCTATCTGTGCCGCTATAGATCTACACCGAAAGGTGCTTGGATAGTTCTCTGTTTGTTTTTATAGATCTGGCCTTTCGGCCTTGCCCATTGTTTGCAGGGTAGAGGTTTTCGTATTCCGACTTCTTGCTAGATCTGACCACTGGGTCTTGATAGAGACTTCGTGTGTTAGCTTGTCTTGTGTGGTTTGGCCTGTCACTTTACGCACCTCGGTTAGTTCGTTTTGAAATTTCCAGTCATAATCGAGGGTTCTCTCTTCGTTTATGACCACGGATTGGGATAGCTTACGTTATCAATCCGGATCTACCTGCGGCGGGACAATTTTTCGTCCACCGCAGTTAGATCTTTCTAATTTCTCCGAGTCTACAGACGCACCAGTTTCGGTTGCGGCCCCTAGCTCTCCATCTGTTCGGTCAGTATTGACCACAGTCTCATCATCATCCTCAATTTCCTCTAGGTCATCCCTAGATAGAACCGAAAGAGACTTTTCAGAGGAAATCTTTTCCCATCCTCTCACATTTCCGTTTTCGGTCGGTCAAAATTTGGAACCACTAGAGCATTCTTCCTTTGACGACATGGCATCCTCTTCACAGGGGGGCATGGGGAAAATGCAATTTTGCTTTTCAGGGATGAAAGATACCATGTCTTTATCCCATTTCCGTATGCCCTATAATACCGAAATGCGTGATTTGGCATTTCGCTACCAAGATCGATTTGATCTTCGTGTGGCATTTTCTTTTCTTGGCCGGTACCTCAGAGGTTTGACTCTTACATTATATTCCCGCAAGTATGATGCTATACTCGCGATAACAAAAATTTTCCCTCCTTTTGTTGGTACACCCGAGGTCATAGATCAAGCAGATATTCCATTCCAGGCCGCTTTTCCCGAGGTCTTAGATGCCCAGGGTGTTGTCATAATTCCCGCAGTCCCAGAAATTCCTCTCCAATATACTGTGGCCGCTCGTGTTGTCGTCCCAGCACGACGAGGGATGATAATTCCGTTGCGGGACCCACTATGTGTTATGTTCGTTTTCTTAGAAGCCGAGTATCGGATGCAAAACCCCGATCAGGTGAAAGAATTGATGAATTTCACGCGTAAACCAGGAGAAACCACCCTTGCTTTACGTGCTCGCATGGAATCTTTGCGAGAAGCTTTAATGGACCTAATGTCAGATGCGGAAGCTGTTCAAAAATTTGCTGGAAAGTTTCCATATCAATCGAAACGTTTTATACAAAGTCATCTCACTCAGAATTACGATCTATAATTTACAATTGATCAAGCCGCTCAATATGCGGTAGAATATGAGATGCAATCATGTTGGTGGGAAGCTCATGATTGTTCGGAAGTCGCTTCCCCACTTTCCCCACCTAGCAGCCCATAGCCCAACAGTATGCCTCCAAAGACGCCGGCCATGGGAATTTCGCCTTTTAATTCTGGATACTGATTGTGCTTCCGATGTGGAAACACTAGGCATGATTGTCACAGATTTTCAGGTCTATTGTGTGCCTGGTCTGTGTTTTACTTCATTGTGAAGTTAGTCTGTCTGATCAAAGTTTTGGCAGACTGTTTTTCTGCAACATTGACTAGATGATGTGATCAATCTATTTATTATTTTTGTCTGAAACTTTGTGAGGTCATTTTATATCCTAGATAATATTTGTTAATGTAGTTTCAGCTTGTTTTGTTAATTCTGTTGAATTCTGTGTTTATCCAAAGTAGGTTGTTTTTAGGGTAGTCTGTGGTGCTTCCTAGGGTGAATCCATGGCTAGAAATGGCTATGGACAACAGATAGTGATACTAATGGGATGTTGAGTTTGCACAGTGTTTATGTATGTACAGGTGGTGATCAAGGGTTCCACATGGAGTGCCTCTCTTCTCCATTATCTTTCAACCCGGCTGACCATTGTTACCTCTGTATCTGTTCCAGGCCCTCAGCTGTGTTGACCAGCTCCTCCACAGGCTAAGGAGCTGGGGGGGGGGATTATTGGGTTAACTTTACTCTAGGGGAGTATTCTTCCCCTTCTTTCTTGGGTCATTTTCACCTTTGTTCCTTCTCATGGTGTATATTTTTTTTTGACTTTTCATATTTATTTCCGTTGTTGTGTATGTTTGTGAGCATGACTTTGCTGGTTGTGATGCATGTTTCCTTGCTTGCTTCTCATGCACGACAACAGGATAGATGGAAAATGTTGGCTAAAGGTTTACTTAGGATTTTTATGGGGTATGACGATAATGCAAAACGGTATAGAGTTTTTGTTAAGGAGAAACAGAAAGTGATTATCTCTGGAATATCCCGATTAAGGATGAACAGGATTCGGTTGGCTTATTTTAAGCGCTAGATCAACAGAAAAAGGAAACACATGTATATGTTATTTTTCACCATACACAACGAGTCTACTTCCCACCGATAAAAAAGACACCTCTTCCTTTTGTTCCTCTAGTGTCTTCGCATGATGCTTCACCCCAAGTTACAACTCAGCCGAAGGGAATTGCTACACATTTAGTACTAAATCAAGTTACGATTCAAGCAAAGTAGAAAAATCAGAGGTTGCCGACGATTTGAACCTCAAAATTTCCGGGGGGAAAAAGATCTAGCATCCGTCTGCAAACACGCTCTCACTTTGCTTTATCCTCAGCTACAGATGAGCCTCTAACGATCCAAGAGGCCTTCTCATCACCTGAGAGAAATGAGTGGATCCAGGCGGCAAACGATGAAATGAAGTCTATTATGGAGAAGCAGACATAGGAGCTACTGGATCTTTCTCCGAGCAAAAAAGCCATCGGCACCAAATGGGTATTCAATGTGAAATTGAACGCCGACAACACCATTGAAAGGTATAAGGCCAGACTAGTGGCCAAAGGGTATAATCAAAAAGAAGGTATTGACTTTGAAGAAACATTCTCCCGAGTTGTCTTATTTCCCACTGTCAAAATTTTTGCTAAGACTAGCGGCTATAGGGAATATGGAAATACCTCAAATGGATGTTAAAACGGTGTTCTTCCATGAAGAATTAGAATAAACCATTTATATGAAACAAAAATAAATGTATGTTGAAAAGGGAAAGGAAGAATTAGTGTATAAATTAATGAAATATTTCTATGGGCTAAAAAAAGCCCCGCGTCAGTGGAATTTGAAGTTAGATGAGTTTTTGACTGGGTAAGGTTTTAAGAGAATTAGCTCACATCATTATGTATATGTCTTACAAGGGGAGGATGGGATAGTATACATTGTTGTATATGTGGATGACTTATTATTAATAAGCAAGTCAATGGATGAAATAAACCGCATTAAAGCGGCTTTAAGGTCTAGGTTCGAGATGAAGGACCTCGGAGAGGCCAAGTATATCTTAGGAATACAGGTAGAAAGAGACAGAAACGAAAGACTGATTTTGTTGACTTAGCAAGAAGCAATAGGTAAGATGCTTGGAAAAATTGAAATGAAAGATGTAAAGGGACCTCTAAATCCCATGGAATTCAGGCAGAAATTGGAAGGAATTGATTCAGACTCAGGCATAATGGTTTGTGAGAGTCTAGAGACAGGGGAGGAAGAGTTTATGGCTTCAAAGCCACATCGACACGTAGTCGGAAGTCTTATATATTTTATGAATTGTACAAGACCTGACATTGCAGCAGCTGTGGGAGTCTTAATTACAAGTCCTCAAAATTCTAAAAAGACAGACTGGGAAGCAGCAAAAAGGGTGTTGAGATATCTTGCAGGTACTCGAAATCTTAAGTTTGTACTCGGAGGAGGAGAGGTGACAATACATAAGTGGAGCGATGCTAGCTATGGAGACATGCCAAGCCGAAAATCTACAACCGGCTTTGTTTTGAAGATTCGAGGTGGAACTTGCTGTTGGAGTAGCAAATTACAGAAGGTAACAACTCAATATAGAATGGGGTCATAATATATGGCTGCAGCTTCCGCCCCCAAACAACTCTTATGGGTCAAGTCCATTTTACAAGAACTTGGGTATATGCAAACTGGTCCTCAAGCTATCTAGTGTGACAACTAGGCAGACATTGCAATTGCCTCTAACCCCAGCCATCACTTTAAGAGCAAACACATGGATGTTAGACTTCAGGTTGATAGAGAAAAGGTACTTGCAAAAGTCGTTAAATTGTGATATTTACCAGACGAGAAGATGGTGGCTGACATGTTAACAAAAACCCTTGTTTCTCCTAAGTTACATTTTTTCAAAGATACTATTAGACTAAGTTAGGAACTAAGTCTAAGGATTTAGGGGAGTGTTGTAATTTAGAAATCCTTATTTCATTTGATAGGGCTAAAATAACTTAGAAATATTTCTAATTACTCTACTGTAATACTTACCTTAGTGTTATAGTAGCAAAAGTACAATAGAGTATATTGTACTATTAGAAGGACACATGTTGGCAAGAGAACGTATGCAGGTTTTACGGAGTGGCGCCGACAGTCAACCACACGCGTCCCGCAGTTGACGATTGGATTCACAAGATCGGACGAACCAAATCTGAACCGGGTATTCCGAAAAAATATTGTACGGTTCGACGGTACCATCCTCGATTGAATTTTTTCCAACAGACGCGATTCACCTGGGACCACAAGCGTGATTCACGAGGGACCACAAGCTTGATTCATGTGGGACCACAAGTGACAAAGCACTCAGGTGCTTCGTAATACACGACCACTGTCGGTTGGACTTTAGCAACTACCGATGACTAAGCATCTGGAACGTTTTGTGTACGGTTCAATATCTGAAAATATCTGAATAAACATTGTTTTGTAGTTTGGTGTAACAAAAAATAGTGTTCTATTAATTAGGTTTTTGGAAAATAGTTATTAGGGTTTTTTAGGTACTACGGTACAATATCCTACAGGTACGATACTTTGTTGTTAGTCAGGGTAATAACCGCAGTAACAGTTACCCAAATTAGTGTAAACAAGTAGATACACACTGTGAGCATATAACTTAGAACTTAGCCAATTTTGTAGTATCCAGTTTTGGGAATATGATTTTCTAAGGGCAATTTTTGGGAAACTTCTAAACATCATATCTTACGGTTTACAAGGTCATTTAGGCTGCAATTTTGGAAATTGGCAGTTTACTCTATTGTGTATCACTATGAGAAACTTGAGGCATATTCGCCTTTTGAGTCATATTTTGTGTAAGATGGAATTTCGTTGTTGAGTAGGTGCTTGATCGCTTCTATTGTTTTCCATGTTTACTTCCACTACTACTACTGGTCCTCCTGCTGCAGCGTTGGTTGTAGAACAGCAGGTTATGGGCCTTTCGTCAAGAATTCCTATCTTTTATGGCCAAAAATATGCGTATTAGGCGGCGATGGTTGAATCTTCGTTTGAGACTGTTGACTTTTTAGGGGGTCTTGGATGGCTCCCTTGATGAAACAGATCCGAGTTGGGCGAAAAAGAATTTAGTGTGCGTATTCGACACATGGACGTACAATAATATATCTTTTGCTTTCTGTTATGCCTGATTTGCAAAATTTGATGAACTTTTCGAACTTCAACGTTAATTTCTAATGTGATAGAGACATCTTGACAAACTATAGAGATTTGTGCATTTAACTTTTGGTTTGCAGTGCAAGTGTATTGAATGTTTCCGTTTGATACCAAAACTATGCAATCTAATACCCTAGAACGAGCATTGAGAAGTCATCGTCGCTATCGTTTTCATAATTCTATTTTTTATGCACTCATCAATTTACCTCGACCAATTTCCAATATTTTACAAATTCTTGCATTCAATTTGCGACTTCAGGAACTAAAATGCATGTGTTATGAGCCTAAAGATGTATTCCGTCAAATACATAGAATATTTAATACAACTTAAGTGTAGGAAGATGTGTGGATTGACATTGACCCCTCTATTTTTGTGCTAGTGTAGCCAAGCCACCATTTTTGGACCCATGGACTCATAAGGTTTATCATCGGGCTTTTTAATTCAATCTGCTTATTAGTCTGAAATAGTGCTGAAAACTCTATTCTATGATTTTCAAAAAAAAAAATTACGATAAAATTTGGTGAACCTCAAATTTGTTAACCCTCACAGTGTTGTAATTTAGAAATCTTTATTTAAGTAGATAGGCCTAAAATAACTTAGAATATTTTCTAAGTAGTCTACTGTAATACTTACCTTACCTTAATTAGTGTTACAGTAGCAAAAGTACAAAAAAGTATATTGTACTTTTACAGGGACACATGTCGGCAAGAGAACGTATGCAAGTTTTACGGAGTGGCGCCGACAGTCAACCACACGCGTCACGCAGTTGACGATTGGATTCACAAGATCGGACGAACCAAATCTGTATCGGGTATTCCGGAAATATAGGATTTTTCGATAGAATTTTTTCCAACAGACGCGATTCACCTAGGACCACAAGCGTGATTCACGAGGGACCACAAACATGATTCATGAGGGACCACAAGCTTGATTCACGTGGGACCACAAGTGACGAAACACTCAGGTGCTTCGTACTACACGATCACTGTCGGTTGGACTTTAGCAACTAAAGATGACTAAGCATCTGGAATGTTTTGTCTACGGTTCGATATTTGAAAATATCTGAATAAACATTGTTTTGTAGTTTAGTGTCATAAAAAATAGTGTTCTATTAATTAGGTTTTTGGAAAATAGTAATTAGGGTTTTTGAGATACTACGGTACAGTAACCTACAAGTAAGATACTTTGTCCGGAGTCAGGGTAATAACGGCAGTAACAATTACCCAAATTAGTGTAGACCAGTAGATACACACTGTGAGTATATAACTTAGGACTTAGCCAATTTTGTAGTATCCAGTTTTGGGAATATGATTTTCTAAGGGCATTTTTTGGGAAACCTCCGGACATCATAACTTATCGTTTACAAGGTCATTTAGGCTACAATTTTGGGAATTGTTAGTTTACTCTGTTGTGTATCACTTTGAGAAATTTGAGGCATATTTGTTTTTTAAGTCATGTTTTGTGTTAGCTGAAAGTTGGTTGTTGAGTAGGTGCTTGACAGCTTCTGTTATTTTCCATGTCTACTTCCACTACTACTGCTGGTCCTCCTGCGGTAGAACAACACACAGCAATGGCCATTGTACAATACCTCTCCCTCTCCCTCTCCCTCTTTTACTCAACTCCACTCTTTTCTCTCTCTATCCCTCCTCCCTTCTCCTAACCAAGGAGGCATGCATTTAGTAATTGTCTCTTCATGTTTTCCTTTCAAACTAGAATGCTTAATGCAAAACAGAAACACAACACTCGAGTATTTTACCGCTGACATCAAAAAAATATCGGGAGAAGCACCAACAATAATATATAAGCACTATCATTTTAAAACCGTTCAAATGCAAAAAGCATCGTCGCCCATAAAGATGCGCGGAAAAACTTTACACCACAACTCAATAGAAACAGTAACAAAGCAGGTTTATAATTTCTTAATATACAAAAGAAAAAGGGGTACATAAATCCCCATAACCAACAAAAGGAAAAGTTAAACATACTTTTTAACTATTAGTTGTTATACAAAACCCGAGTGTAGTCACAGCCTCTTTCAAGCTGTCAACCTTTCAATGGTTGTTTTGACACAAAAATATACATTGGGAGAGAGTGTACACTATAACTCTAAACCAAATCATGATGTGAATAAGGACAAAACTTTCACCTTTTTTAGAGAAAACTGAAGGTTTCCATTGAAAAACATTTACTAAGACAGGAAAAAAATACAAAATATTTTTCTTTTGTGTATCATGTCTCCATCAAGATTCTCTCCCTCCGTTTTCAAAATTTGTTTTCTATCTTGTTCTTTTGGTTCCTCTTCTGATTCTTCTTGTTTCTTCTCATCGTTTTTCGTTCTTTTTCTTCTTTTTCTTCTTCTTCCATCTTCTTCCTCTTCTTTCTTTCTTTCATCTTCTTTCGTCCATCTTTCTTCTTTCTTCTTTTCTCCTACTTCTTCCTCCTCCCTCCTCATCTTTCCTTATCATCCACTTTTCTCCTCCTTTTTTCCTCCATTTTCCTCCTCCTTCCTCCTCCTTACTCCTCCTCTTTTTCCTTCGTCACTACACAAGTCGATCAATAAGGCATGCAATGGCCAAATGCATGATGGGCGATATTCTCCATTTGTATGGGATCTACCTTCGCAGCCGTAATCCATAAGAGGTCGTTTCTCCAACTCTTTATTGTGGTCAACCACAAAATCAACCACAACATTTGACCTCCAATGTGAATAAAACCACTAGTGAATATATCCTACATGTTCTCGTTTACTTTTGGGGTTCTTTTCCTCATTGTGAAACTTGCGTTTTTGGAAGTTATGTTTACCTCTATCGACCTCCTTTGACTCCATTTGCCGGATTTTTTGCTCAACCTAAGGAATAAAAAAGGACAAAAATACAATTTAGATTATGATAAAAGTTGATTCCAAATCTCTTTTACAGTTAACATCCTTGCAAAGATTGTAGATTCTTGTAAAGTTAACCCCAAATCTGTTTTACGTTTATTTATTTTTTTCCAAAACTGCTCCAAAACCTTGAGATCTAGGGTACTGGAAAGTAAAAGTACTTCCATGTAAAAACACTTCAATTAGATAGATTATACCCTTTTTTTTTCTTAGTTCAATAATAGTTAAGAATAAAAATGAACACATAATCAAATCTCAATGCTTGTCTCCAAGGTCTTCACCACTCTCATACCTTTGAAGAAGTAAGTTATATCATTACAATTTGTTCATGAATGAGGTACCAAAAACTCTTTAGATGCCCTCCAATTTTTTTGCCTCTCGCGAACAAAAAACAAAATTGGGCTTATCAATATACCAACTCACAGTCCTCTTTGAAACTCTTCAAGACACCGATGACCAAATCATCAATTTCAATCCCTCTTTGTCCTTCAAAATTAATTTTCTGCACTCTAAAAAACCTTTTTCTATTAAAAAAAGTGAAGATACACTAAAAGAATTGAACTTAAAACAGGTACGGTTAACCTTTGGAGCATCAAATATAAACCGAACCACTATGATTAATTTTCCCTGCACTCCAAAAGTCCTTTCTCTACTATAGAAAGTAAAGATATGTTAAAATCGTTAGAAATAAAGAAGGTAAAGCTTAACTTTCGAGCATCATCTACAACCAAATTGAAATCTCGTGACGCAGCATAGGCAACTAACCAGCTCCAATTCATAAGTCACAGATTGAGTCTCTGAAAAAATTCATCATGTTGAAATTGAACCTGAAATTGAATATGAAATTGCATCTCTGTGTAAACTATTGATTATTGTGAAATTGAATCTATTATGTTCATAATTTATTGTAATGAAACTATGTCCCTTTGCACACAGTTAAATATAGTCAAATTGGACCTTTTATGTTGATAATTCATTAAGTGAAATCGAATCTATTTCTAATTTATTCAATATAGAAAATTGTTTTTTTTTTCTGTACATATGTGTCACTATAATTGCAAATTAAGTATAAACTGAAAGTCAATAAAAACTGTAGACGCATTATTCGAATTATATAAAAATGGAATAGTGGATGCTACACTAGATAGCATTTCAAATGCTTTATTAAAACAAATTCAACTATAGACCGCCAAACAGACTTTAGTACAAAATCATTGTGGCTCACGTAAATACTGGTTTGTAGGATAACTCTGGCCTAAGAACTGGATCTTAAATGGAGCCCAATTATGCCCCATTTTGCTCACTTTGGACAGTAAGCAATTGCCTGCGAGAAGTATCGAATCGCCTCACTATGACGCCCCTCTTTATAAGCTTGATTCCCCTTCTCCTTAGCTTCCATGGCCTGAAAACCACATCAGTATCCAAGTACATGTTAGGGAGAGGGAGAGGGAGAGCGAAAGGGAGAGGAAGAGGGAGAGGGAGAGGGAGAGGGAAAGGGAGAGGGAGAGGGAGAGGGAGAGGGAGAGGGAGAGGAAGAGGGAGAGGGAGAGGGAGAGGAAGAGGGAGAGGGAGAGGGAGAGGGAGAGGGAAAGGGCGAGGAAGAGTGCGAGGGAGAGGGCAAGGGAGAGGGAGAGGGCCAAGGAGAGCGAGAAGGAGAGGGAGAGGGAGAGGGAGGGAGGGAGGGAGGGTGAGAGAAAAGAGGGAGGGTGAGATAGAGGGAAGAGAGAGTGAGGGAGGGAGGGAGGGAGGGAGGGAGAGCGAATTAGGAGAGAGGGAGGACAGATTGGGAAGGGAGGGTAGATTTGGAGGGAGAGACGGAGGGAAGGAGGTTTCACATGGGAGTAAGATAGGAGATGGACGGGGTTAGGAGGTGGGTGATGAAACCTGCGGGAGATAAGAAATGGGGAAGAAGTTTCGTCAAAATTACAAAAATGTTTTACGTTTACATTTTTTTTACGTTCTATTTTAGATGATTTTGATTGGCTATTCGTTTATGGGTTATCATTTAAAAAAAAATAGTTAGGGTACAGATCAATCATTCGAGATGCGACTTCATGTTTTTCCAAATTCGGTTTTCTGCATTCCAAAAAGGGTTTCCGGAAAATAATATGATTCACCACAGTTGTCAAGTTTTGATGCACTTGATCGTATATTTTGTTTGTCGCTAAACTCTAAATCGTATATTTTGTCCGTCCCTACGCTCCAAAAAGGTTGACAGCCGAGCGGTTGGTTAGTTTGGCGCCTCTATTTTTGTTTTTTTGCGGAATCAATGGCACGGGATCATTTGTTTCCTCATCTCATAAACCATCTATTTTTAGTGTGAATGCAGCAATTATGTAAAATAGGAGGTTGGGGCGACGTGGACCCCTTCGGAACGCCTCCATCGATCCATTTCTAGTGTGAATGCATCAATTATGTAAAACGGGAGGATGGGGCGACGTTGACCCATTCGGGACGCCTCCATGGCCCAAAAAGATTCAAGTAAGTACACCGCGAATTGTAATTGGAGTAAATAACGCTAATTCTGTCGCCCTAAATTTCGTCTCTATCTCCTTAAATAGAGTAAATGATTCTAAATTTTTCATAATGCTATTTAAAGTAAGGTTTAATTAGCGTAAAATATTTTAATATAGGTTCGTTTTAAAAAGTGTGCAGTAAAGACAATGTCCGACCGTGCAAAATTGTACTTTAATGAGTAAAAATGTATAAATAATGATTTAATATAATCTTGCTGGCAGGTGAAATCGCACTGAACAAAAAATCAATCACATTGAAAAAAAGTCGTTCGTCTAACACTTGTCCGTCGACAACATTGTCGTCAGTGGGAACAATAACTGACTTTCAACGCGATAAATACTTCTAACGTCATAATGACGTCAAACTATACGGACTAACAGATTTTGTACGTCTACGTAATTTAGTGTTCAATATTATAGGTCGGATAATTATTGGCGACATAACCTACATTATGTATCCTCCATTGGACTACTAAATTCAGCAAGCCTCTAGATAGTTGTTAAGTAACCCATTTTCAATGGCAACCACTGTTGGCCAAACAAACAAGTTGATAATATGACTTTACCCTTGTGCAGCCTAGACTCCTCTGAGTCTGTAGGAAAAAAAATCTCTGAAAACGCCCAACAAGGCGATTGATTATGAGGTGGCAAAGATGCCAAGTTTATACAAACTCTCAAAGGGAGAGAGGTCACTACCTACCAAATTCTCTAAGTCCTAAACCCCTCTCACAACCCGTATCTACTGACATACGAACCAATGAAATAACTGTAGGGCACAGAAAGGTACTACGACTGGTGTACTTTTTGTACGGCCTGTCTACGGCAAGGCCATTGAGTAGATGCGTGTCCACTTTTAACTCGTCCTTATGTTCCCCGGAATTCCTGTAACCAAATGTAATCCCTCCACGCGGCGCCACGTCATGCCATGTCCATAAACGCCAAAGTGACCATTCCGCGATCTTAGCAGTGATATATGCCGTGGGATTAAATCCGAGATTAAATGTCAGCCGTCGAAACAAATGTCCGATTCATTTGTTTCATGCGAGATAATGTTCGCACTATAAAACACTTGGTTCTATATCTTTTCGTTTTTCATTCCGTTAATCGAATTAATGGTCTTGGCATTGTTTAAATATTTATCAAATTTAATGTATCGTATCTACCTACTATGACAGACTGGAGAGAGCTAACGGCTACGCCGCGCTATGCCGGTCAGAGGTTCGAGTCTTGCCGGACTCAACCTTTTGTTGAGAGTTATATAAGTCACTCTTTAGTCTTGCCTGCTGAGCTAGGTTAGCCATGGCTCAACCACCCTCTCTATCCCTTAGAGACTACAACAAGTATGGTGGGAAGAGAGATGAGGTGGGACAGGTTGTTTGCCTTTTTATTTTCCTATTTGTACTAAACTATTTAGACCTAGAAAATACCATAAAAATCTAAAAATTTCAACACTCCCCTTAATTTCTAGTCTAACTTTAACTTTATTTCACACTTTTTTCTGCAATATTTTAACTTGGGAGAAGGCACAGGTTTAGTTATAATAACAACCACCATTTCCTCCTCTGATTTATATACAAGATTCGCAATCTCATTCTCAACTTTTTCTCTCACAAAACTCAACCTTATGTCCATGTGTTTAGCTTTGAAATGATGTTTTGGATTAGCTGCAATTGCAATGGCAGGTTAATTATCAGAAAACACTTCATGCACCCCCTTCTTCATATACCCCTGTTCTTGCAAGAAGGACTTGACCCACATGAACTCTTTCACAGCAGAACAAGAGGCCATGTACTCATCCTCCATAATAGACTGAGCAACCACCTTTTGTTGCTTACTGCTCTAATAGCAAGCACCTTCCCCCCACATACAACACATACCCAGAAGTGCATCTTCTCATAGGTGCGTCCCCATAACTGGCATCACTCCAAGTAGTGATGTCAGTGTGCTCCCCTCCCAAATGCAACCATAACTCTCCGGTTCCCACCAAATATCTCATGACTCTCTTGGCTGCCTCCCAGTCTCTCTTCGTAGGATCATTAAGACTACTACATGGTACTCCAATTGTTGTTGCTATGTACAGCCAGGTACAATTCATGAAATAGATCAAACTCCCTACGACTTGTCTATAAGGGATGGAATATATAAACTCTCTCTCTTTTGGACTCATCTGATCATCTAAGATCATCATTCCTCCTTCTAGACTCACCTCACTTACTTTTTTCAAGTCCATGGGAGTGGTACAACTGTCAGCCTTTTCCATTTTGAATTTCTCAAGCATATTACCTATTGTTTCTTTTTGAGTGAGTCTAATGATCCTTTTCCCCCTATCTCTTTCTATTTCAATTCCCAAAATATATCTTGCCTCCCCTAAATCTTTCATGTCAAATCTGCTTCTAAGATCTTTCTTTAGCTTATTGATCCTTTCGAAGGCCATACTTAACACCAGCAAATCATCCATATAAATTGCAATAAAGATCACACCAACCTCATCTTCAAACATATAGATAGAATGGTCTGAGGTGATCCGGATATATCCCAGACCATTGAGAAACTCATCTAGATTCTTGTTTCACTGTCGGGGAGCCTGCTTAAGTCCATATAAGGACTTTATGAGTCCGTAGACTTTGCTCTCTTCCTTAGCCTCCACAAACCCCTCTGGTTGCCTCATGAAGATTTCTTCCTCTAACTCACCATTGAGGAAGGCGGTCTTAATATCCATCTGATGGATTTCTATGTTTTCTGCTGCTACTAAACTAAGGAGAATCCTTACTGAAAGGAAATGAACAATAGGGGCAAATGTCTCCTCATAGTCAATCCTCTCCTTTTGGATGAACCATTTTGCTACCAAGCTAGCCTTATATCTTTCAATGGTATTATCTGGATTCAGTTTTAGTTTAAATACCCATTTACATCGAATACGTTTTCTGTCTATAGGACAATCCGTTAGCTCCCAAGTATTTGCTTCCATGATCGAAGCCATCTCTTCATTTATGGCTCTAATATATCTGTCCTTTTCTAGGCTGTTCACTGCCTCCAAGTATGATTGAGGCTCATCAGAATGAGATAGCTTAGTAACCTTGTGAGCACCTTGTTTCTCTCGTATCCTTTTGCTGCTCTTTCTCCCCCTTTAAAACTCTAACCCTGGAATAGAGGGAAGTCTTGGGTTTCTCCTTACTGTCTCATTCCCTCCCCTATCTTTGGAAGATGATTCTGGTTCCTCCTCTTCTGTCTCCTCGAAGTCCATAAGAATATGTGAGGTATCTGGTTACTCTCTTGTATCTTGGATCTCCCCTGAACTTGCAATTAGTGTCTCACTCGTGTCCTTTTCGGGATAAACAAAGTTCTCCTCACTTTCGGACTCAAACCTGATTTTTATCTTCTTGGTATATTTGAAGGGGTCAATTGACTTTCCTTCATCCATGACAACTAGGTGTGTGACTAGAATGAATTTTTACTTTGCTAAGTCATAGACTCCACATCCCTTAACATCCTCATCATATCCCACAAAATATACATGTTTTCCCTTAGCATCGAGTTTCTAGTTTTTCTTATCGATATCTAGACTGTAAACTTGGCTACCGAATACTTTAAGGTGAGAGATATCCGGTTTCCTTGCAACCCATCTCTCATAAGGTGTCATTCCTTTGACTGCAGAGGTAAAGACTCTATTCTTAATGTAGTTGACACAGTTCATATCTTCTGCCCAAAATCTCTTTCCTATTTTCTTGTCAGCCAACATATTGCATACACTATCTCCTAGTGTTCGGTTTAACCTCTCAGCTACCCCATTTTGTTCTGGATTATGTGGTACAATTTTCCGGTGTTGAACTCCCTCATCTCTTAAGTAACCCTCAAACTGGTTAGAGGTATATTCTCCCCCATTATCACTCCTTATTCTCTTAATGGGGGTTCCATGCAGCTTCTCACTCCAAGCTTTATGTTCTTTGAAGTAAGTTGGTGTTTCAAACTTTTTTTTTAAAAAGTAAACTCTAGAGAATATAGACTAGTCATCTGTAATTGTCAACATATACCTTTTTACTCCAACTGAGGGTACCCTTGCTAATCCCCAGATATCTGTGTGGATTAAATCTTTCCCCTCTATATGTGGCGGCTTTAGGAAAAGGAAGTTTTTGAGCCTTACCTTGGGCACAACCACTACAATCATCCACCATTTCATTATCACTGAACTGAATGCCTTCTACTACACCAAGCTTCTTCATTTCTCTTAAACTATCAAAGTGCACATGCCCCACCCGCTTAAGCCAAATCATCAACTTTGGTACTCCAACATAATAATCATTATTCTTTTCATTACTCAGGTTAAGCCTAAACATTCCTTGGCTACCCTTATCTGCAGTGAAGTAAACTTCATCCCCATACTTGGCTATAAAGACTCATTTTCTAGTCATGGTATCAAACTCTTTGTCATCTAACACAGATGTAGAGACAAGATTTTTACTCAGCTGAGCAATATAGAGCACATCTGAGAAAGTGAGTTTAAAAGTCTTACCCTCCACTAAGACTTTCACATCTACTAATCCCACTAGATCTGTAGTAACCACTCTCCGATCCCCATACTCTATTTCTACAGTTGGGATTTTCCATAGCTTAGTGAAGAGGTCCTTGTCATGACACATATGCATGGATGCACCTAAGTTAATGATCCATCCTTCTTGTGGAGCTTCCCGAATTGCTCCAAGGGCACACTTTTGTCTCCGAGGGATCTTCTTCTCCTACAAACTCTTGTCAAAATAAAGCTCCCCATCCTCCTCTGAGGACTCATCCTCAGTTTCTCCTGTCACTTTTGTGACCACAAGTGCCCTTTTCTTCCCTCCGGAATAACCCCCTCCAAGGTTCTCTTGGAGCCTTTGCTCCGACAGCTTGACACAATTCGCGATAAAGTGTTCCGGTCTTTTGCAAAAATATCAAAGGCCTTTTGGGGGCCTCGGTCCTCCTGGCTGAACTCTTTCTCCTCTATATGGATTTTTCGAGTCATGTCTCCACCTGTCCCTTCCGGCGGCTAGAGCTTGAATGCTTTTTCCTCCTCTCTTGATCTCAATCGTGTTCTCTTGCACAAGTATCATGCGGACCACTATATTCCACTTCCATGAACTATCAGTCATTTCCTGTACTCGGTACTCTATGTTCTCATACTCGTTAGGTAACTTCATGATGAGAGTGTTAACTTTCATCATCATTGTACGTGCCCACTTGGCACTCTCCATCTCCATATACAAATAAAAAAGATCAGTACAATAGTCTAACATCTTTCCCCCTTTGTAAGTATAATTTCCCAACTTTTGTCGTGGGAATAAGAGCAATAAGAGTAAGAGGTGTCTCCTTTTCTTTCCCCTTTTTAAACACATTGCTCTCCCCATCATTTGCCTCCTCTGTTGGAACAGATGTTGCTACAGAAAACCTTATTACACCAAACCCTGGTGGGGTTCCCTGAGGTGGACGTTTCACTTGTCCACAAACAATATCCCAGTATCGTTTTTCACACAAAGCCCTTGTCATCATGGCTTCCCAAAAGATAAACCTTGATCAATTAAAGATGGGCACCTTAGAGGGTGGGCCCATAACCTGCAATATTATGTCCTCCATAGGACTACGAAATTCACCAAGCCTGTAAATAGTTGTTAACTAACCCACATTCAATGGCAACCACTACTGCCCAAGCAAACAAGTTGAAAATCTGACTACACCCTTGTGCAGCCTGGACTCCCTTGAGTGCGTAGGAAACATAATCTCTGAAAACGCCCAACCACTCGATTAATTATGAGATGGCAAAGATAGCAAATTTATATAAACCCTCAAAGGGAGAGAGGTCACTACCTACCAAATTCTCTAAGTCCAAAACCCCTCTCACAACCCGTATATACTGACATACGAACCAATGAAATAACTGTAGGGCACAGAAAGGTACTACGACCGATGTACTTTCTGTACGGCCTGTCTACGGCAAGGCCATTGAGTGGACGCGTGTCCACTTTTAACTCGTCCTTATGTTGCCCGGAATTCCTGCAACCAAATGTAATCCCTCCACGCGGCGCCACGTCATGCCATGTCCATAAACGCCAAAGTGACCATTCCGCCATCTTAGCAGTGATATATGCCGTGGGATTAAATCCGAGATTAAATGTCAGCCGTCGAAACAAATGTCCGATTCATTTGTTTCATGCGAGATAATGTTCGCACTATAAAACACTTGGTTCTATGTCTTTTCCTTCGTATTTCCGTTAATCAAATTCATGGTCTTAGCACTGTATAAATATTTATCAAACCTAATGTATCCTAACCGATTCGTACGACAAACTGGATAGAGCTAACGGCTATTGAAAAGTAAACTTTAGTAAGGCGTAGAAATTTAAGTCTAGGACTTATAATATATTTGGAATACCAACTGTTCAATATTAACCAAATTTAGTATGGATTTTTGTAGTATCTACACGAATAGTTGTCTTTAAGTAAATTAGTGTGTAAAGTCGCCAATGAATGTGGACGTGATAAGAATCACCCAGATTTTTAGGGTATAGATATTGTTAGTGGACAATTATGGTCCAAACACTTAGATTTTTGTTAGTAGATTGTCTAATGAACCTTGTACATACGTTTTAGATATTTTGAAGATCTTTAGAGTATTTAATTCAATTAGGAATGATCAGTTTGATACAAAATGTACATTTTACACAGAGTTTAAGGAAATGAGAGCACTAAGTGCACTTTAAGGTGATTTCTGTTTTATTGTCTTTATTTTGGCTGTGGAATATGTTGGTCTGGTTGTCATACCTCTCTCACTTACAACTACATATCTTACAATATACATCTAGTCAAATAGATATTTCTCTTTGGGTTTACTTCTGCTCCCATGTCTACTAATGGCTCAGTCCCAGCTAGTGCAAATGTGACGCCTAGTGGGAGTGGAACACAGCCAAGTCAGAATGTCCATGACCCTTAACAAGTTATGGGCCCACCGCCCAAATCGCCTATTTTTGATAGAACAGACTTCTTATATTGGGAAGATATGCTGAACTCATATTTCGAGGAGAGGGACTTGTCACCCATTGTGGAAGGAACGACCTATGAGACGACACCGGATTGGAGAAAGAAAACTCCATTGGCTGAACGTGTTGAAACAGACAATGACAAAAGATTTGGTAATGTCGTATCTTGATTTGAACAAAGCTTGTGAATTTTAGTTTAGCGTACATGCTATGTATGTTCAGCTAGATGTAACTGTGCAGACTAGCATAGCCACTCAGATTTTGAATTTAAGTATTCAGGAGGTAGTATGTCATATCATTGTCATACTATGTTATTTATCAAAACTTTACCCAATAAATATAACGGAGCCATGGATAGGCTTAGGGCTCTTCCACAGCGTCAGTGGAACATATCATTGGCAATACAGTTTATTTTGAGCGAAGAAGCTTACCAAATTTCACAAAGAGGTAGTAGTAAGTTTGTTCAAGCATTAGCAAACCAATTCAAATTTCAGACTCTGAGATAGGCACTAGTTAACCAATTTTCAGACTCTAAGATTGGCAGTGGCATTTGTAGTGGCAGTGGTAGAGGTAGTTGTCCTAGAAGGTCACCTTTGGCATGCTATTAATGTGATGAAAAATGCCATGTTTTCAGGATGTGTTATGCCTACAAGACAGCTAAAGCTACGGGAAATATTCGCTCTAGTTAGGACGAAAGCCGACTTCCATCTACGTCAAATGGACGCCCAACAGCATTTTCCAACGCACTTCAAGAGGAGGATGTGAGCAGCTTTCCCGATAACAGCGAAAAGAAATACTTTGCGATGGCACAAGCAACGGAAGGTGTGGAGGAAGACGAATGGATTATGGACACTGGTGCATCTACACACATGTGCCGAAGTCGCCATCTCTTTGAGAGTATTCAATCTACCTCTCCTGTCAAAATTTATTTTAGTGATGATACCTTTGTTGAGTCAAAAGCAAAGGGGTGGGTGTCACTTATGTTGAATGTAAAGAAAAAACCTGTAAAAAGGGTCTTAGAAGATGTGTTGTATGTTCCAATTTTTTAAAGAAACTTTTTCTCTACGTCTGTGGTAGAAAAAAAAGGTTTTAAAACTATATCTGAGAATGGAAAGAAAACAGTGAGTTAGAATGGGAAAATAGCTGCTGAGGGATTTGCGGGTGGAAACAATTTGTATCGATTGAGTCTTGCAAATGATAAAGACAATGATAATATGTACTCAAGTGTAATCAATGATTGTGATTTATGGCATAAACGTTTAGGACATGTGAATTATGATAGATTAGAAAAGATGGTAAATCGGAAAATGGTGGAAGGTGTAAAAATTAGTCAAAAACCAGCATCAAATGTATATGATGGTTGTGCAATGGGAAAAATCCATAAGTTGCCTTTCCCTTCGCAAACTGATCATAGAAGTAGCAGGGTGCTAGAACTAATTTATTCAGCTATATGGGGGCCATCTAGATACCCATCTATGGGAAGGGTTAAGTTTATGCTTACTTTTACGGATAACTATAGTAGGTTTACTACAATTTATTTTTTGAAAAGTAAGGATGAAGTCTTTGCAAAATTTAAGGAGTATAAGGCTTGGGTTGAAAATCTGCATGAGAGAAAGATAGCAGGGTTCAGATCTGATAATGGAGGGGAGTACAGTTCTAATGAGTTTGCAGAATTCTTAAAATAGCATGGAATCTCACATCAGCTTACTGTTCCTTATACTTTGGAACAAATCTGTGTTTCACAGAGGATGAATACGACTATATCAGAGTGTGTTAGGACAATGATGGCTGATATGGACATAGATTACAAGTTTTGGGCAGAGGCTATAAATTGTGAAGCTTATGTGAGAAACAGGTTAGAAACATGGCCAGTGAAAGATAAAACTCCCTATGAAATGTGGACTGGACACAAACCAGATGTAAGTCAGTTCAAGGTTTTTGGGAGTAAGGTTTTTATGCTAGATAATGATCCGCAAAAATGGAAGTTATAACCAAAAGGTATACCAGGGCTATTTTTAGAGTACGATGATCATGCCAAAGGTTATAGAGTGTAGGACACTAAGAGAAATAGAGGGCTGGTAGCCTGAAACATTATTGTGAAGGATGAAAGAACAAGAGTAGATGTATTTAATAAGCGTATAGATGAGAAGAAGGATAGAAGTGTTGATTATATTTTTTTGGACGAAAATCTTATGTTTTTCACAAAAAGTGCAGAAAATACATTTATACCAACTCAGAGTGACTTGAGGGCTACAGAATCATCTCCTCCACCAGAAATAAGACATGTTACGCCTGAAAGAGTTGCATACTCTCATGTGCCTCAAGCTGAAGCCGAATCACATGCTGAATCACTTCTATCAAGGAGGAGGACCCAGCAATCTTTACCAGCGACAAAATTTCCTGGTGGAGTGAGGCGAAGTGCACAACTCAGGGGAGCAAATGCAGCTTTTGCTCACTCAGCACACATAGAAGAGCCTTTAACATTGACAGAAGCTTTTTTGATTGATGAAAAGAAACACGAGGTTGAAGCGGTTAATGAAGAAATGAAGTCTATCATGGAGGCCCCAAACGTGGGATTTGGTGGAACTTCCGCTAAGGAGGAAGTTTATTGGGAGTAAATGGTTGTTTAAGTTAAAATTGAACCCAGATAATACCATAGACAAGTATAAGGCTTTTTTGGTTTCTAAGGGATATAATCAAAAGGAGGGGATAGATTATGAAGAAACTTTCTGCCTTGTTGTAAGGTTTACATCTGACTGATCTTACTTACACTAGCTGCCATACAGGATTTTGACATTCACCAAATGGATGTCAAAACTGCTTTTTTGCATGGTGATTTAGATGAGGTAATTTATATGAAGCAGCCTGAGGGTTATGAGGAAGCAGGAAAAGAAAATCTTGTGTGGAAACTTTTAAAATCTTTGTATGGCTTGAAGCAAGCCCCGGGACAGTGGAACAGAAAATTAGATGAGTTTTTGGAACGATTAAGATTTACTCGAATTAGTTATGATCATTCGGTATATGTGATGTGTGGTGATAATCATGATAAGGTGATATTCATTGCTGTGTATGTTGATGATCTGCTACTAATCAGTAAGAACAAAGAAGGAATTGCTAAAGTAAAACACGCTCTTAATTCACAATTTGAAATAAAGGATTTGGGTGAGGCAAAATATATCCTTGGAATACAAGTTGAAAGAGATAAAGAAAATAAAATAATTAGGCTAACTTAGAAAGAAGCGATAGGAAACATGTTGGAAAAATTTGGCTTGGCTGATGCCAAAGGTTGTGGAACTCCTATCGAGTATAAGCAAAAACTTGGAGGAAAGGAGCATGAGTTTGGAGTAATAATAGATGATGAACTCAATGAACAAAAATTTATGTCTGAGGTACCTTAGACATAAGTAGTATGAAGTTTGATATACTTCATGAATTGTACTAGGCTTGATATAGCTGCAGAAGTGGTGTATTGAGCAGAAGTCTGCAAAACCCACGAAAGAGAGACTGGGAGGCAGCAAAAAGCGTCTTAAAGTATCTTGTTGGGACTAGAAATCTTTGGCTTACTTTGGGAAGGGACAAGGTAGGCATTAATACTTGGAGTGATGCTAGCTATGGTGATGTGCCTAGTAGGAAGTCTACAACTGGGTATGTCATTCACATTGGAAGTGGAACTTGTAGTTGGAGTAGTAAACTTTAAAAGGTCACGGCCCAATCGACTATGGAAGCCGAATACATGGTTGCAAGCGCAGCCTTTAAAAAGTTGCTATGGATTAAGGCATTTCTTCAAGAATTGGGTTTTACGCAACACGGGACACAAATAATGTGGTGCGACAATCAGGCAGCCTTTTTTGTCGTAACAAACCCAAGTCACCATTTTAAGAGTAAACATATAAACATTCGGCTACATTTGGTACGAGAGAAAGTATTTGCAAAAGTGGTCAAACTTTGTTATTTGCTTGATGAGAAAATGGTTACGGACATGTTGACAAAAGCCCTTCCCGCTCCGAAGTTGGAGTACTGCGGTTAGCATGTGGTCTAAGTGAGTAAGTCTTCTAAAGCTTAAGGGGAGTATTGAAAAGTAAGCTTTAGTAAGTCTTAGAAATTTGAGTCTAAGACTTTAAATATTTTTGGAATACCAACTGTTCAATATTGACCAAATTTAGTGTGGAATTTTTGCAGTATCTACACGAATAGTTATCATTAAGTAAATTAGTGTGTAAGGCCGCCAATGAATGTGAACGTGATAAGAATCACCCAGATTTTTATGGTATAGATATTGTTAGAGGACAATTCTGGTCCAAACACTTAGATTTTTGTCAGTAGATTGTCTAGTGAACCTTGTACATACGTTTTAGACATTTTGAAGATCTTTAGAGTATTTAATTCAATCAGGAATGATCAGTTTGATACAGAATGTACATTTTACACAAAGTTTAAGGAAATGAGAGCACTAAGTGCACTTTAAGGTGTTTTGTGTTCTATTGTCCTTATTTTGGCTGTGGTATATGTTTGTCCGGTTGTAAGACCTCTCTCACTTAAAGCTACATATCTTACAACATACATCTAGTCAAATAGATATTTCTCTTTGGGTTTGCTTCTGCTCCCATGTCTACTAATGGCTCAGTCCCAGCTGGTGCAAGTGTGACGCCTAGTGGGAGTGGAACACATCCAAGTGAGAATGTCCATGACCCTCAACAACGGCTATGGGGCGCTCGACCGGTTAGAGGTTTGAGTCCTTCCAGATTCAACCTTTTGTTGAGTGTGACATAAGTCACTGTTTAGTCCTGCCTATTGAGCTAGGAGAGCCATGTCTCAACCACCCTGTCTATCCCTCAGTGACTATAACAAGTATGGTGGGTAGAGAGAGGAGGTGGAGTGACTATAACAAGTATGGTGGGTAAAGAGAGGAGGTGGAGACAAGTTGTCTGCCTTTTTCTTATCTATTTGTATTGAACTATTTAGACCTAGAAAATACCATAAAAATCTAATAATTTCAACAAACCCAATATAGAGTACTTAAATAAATTAGAGAAAACTTCCTCTGGGAAAAAGTTAAATCACACAAATTAGCGTTAATAACTCTAATTGTTTTTTTTGTTTTTTTACTCTAATTTTTTCTTTACTCTTATTACGATTCGCGCTGTAGTGTTGGGTATCGAGGACCATTTGTCGATATTCGATATGTATCAAATTTGAGGTACCTGATAATCGATATATCGCTTCGATAAGGTAAATATTTCAATATATCGCCAATATAATGCCAATATATCGTATAGCCGATATATCGAGGCTTTTTAAAAAAAAATGAAAATTTTCACAAGTCTTTAAAGAAACGTGCCTTTGGACAAGGTGCCTGTAAAATCTTTGCCGAAATTAAAACCGTTTTTTTTCATGAAAGTGAGCAGAGTGAAGGAGATCGTTGAGGTACGTTGACGCGGTACATTTGTGAAGTACATGTACCTAATACGCAAGTAAGGATTTCCATACGAAAATGGTCGGTTTCTGAATCTTTGACGATTTTACAGATTTGATCATCAACTTACATGTAACTACTCAAATTAGAACATGTATGTAAAAACTTATTTACAGACGATACCCGATGTAACCAAGGCCTCTGCAATACATAAATTCCGTTGTCTGTACTATTACATAGACCTCTTGGTGTAACCATACCCTAAATAATTAACTATATGAATAACATAATTAGGGTACATTCGCATGTGCTAAAGTTACAATTATTTTTGTCGTTTTCCTTCATAACTTAACAAAAAAACGAGAAAATCAACAGCCGTACCAAAAAACTGAAACTACCACCGTAGAAGTTGCTTTGCCTTGAAACTTTATGCGTATTGTAGTTTGTCGTCTAGCGCGATCAAATTTGTCGTTTAGCGCATTTCAACCCATTTTCGCGTCCTTCCGGCACATGTTAAAACTTTACATCAAATCACCTCGCAAGGTGGTTTTAAATATAGTCCAATAAGGTGAGCGAATAGGCAGATGTTGTCGCACGTGTCGGAAGTTTTTTCAATTTTTTGCACGGAGTACCAAAAAAAAAAACCCCACTGCACGTTTGCAGCCTGTGTGTACTTTTGTCGTGCGCTAATTTCCGTACAGGGGTCATCTATCTCAAACACACGTGTCTTCACACATACGGAGTAGGAAAAACATTGGGTACCTGTCGGCAAGTGGGGAGACAAAAACGAATCCGCATTTTTGTGCGACAGCGAAAGGTATTTTAGGATTTCGACACGTCGACAAAGTGGCGTACGGACATTACGAAGTCACAAAGATTGTACAGCTTGCGGAGAGACGCCTCAAATTGAAGCCGAGTGGAATTTTTGCCTCATCGTGTGTCCACTTCATTTGTCACATTGTTTCGTACACGTCTACGTAAGTCACTTTTTGAAGTAACAAGTTATTTGCGTTTACATCCGAATGCTTTGAAAGTTGTACGGAGGATTTTCTCTAAAAAACAAAGAAACAAGACTAAGTTTCGGTTACATGTGAAAGTACCCTTAGTACTTTTTTGTCGGTATGTTTTGTAGCGTCTACCTTTAAGTCACGGAACAAAAATCCCGTCGTACGTGGCGTATCAGACAATTTGTCTTTTTTGCTAAAATAACATATTATATAAAAATATAAAATATTAAATTTAAAAAATACTATATATCGCGATAATTTATGTTGGTCCTTGTACGATATATCGAGGATTTTGCTGGATCGATATTCGATTTGTCGAATATCGAAATTATCACGATATGAATTTACCGGATACCCAACACTACAGGTAAGTACTGTAGTCAATATATTGATGAAAGGTACACCGTGTATCGGTTTTAGTGTTATTAATTTTTTGGCCACTTAAAACATTTTTTTCCGTCCACACTTGTCCGATTTTCAACTTGAGACCGTCAATCGCAAGGTGAGAATCTTATCTTTCAATTGCAACCGTGAGATCTAAAAACCGACATGTGTGTATGGATAAAAGATGTTTGAATAGACGAAAAAAACATCAACACTAATGACTGTTCACGGTGTAGGTCAGAAAGTTACATATTGGCTAACGGCAAATGGCTACTGATACATGACACTAATATTTTGAGCCAGTCCGTACTATTATTTTGGATACGTATTTCCTCAATCTATTGCCTGCTGTCCTGTGACCTTGGTTTTGTGGTCGTAGTATACTACACTGCCAATCGCTATTAGCGTATTGAACGCTAATTCGGTCCGCTTTTCCCAAATTCTTAAATAGCATAAATTATTATGTTTTTTCCTTTACGCTATCTAGGGTTTTTTGTCCAATTAGCTTAAAAACGAAATTACGTTGTCATTTAAATAGTGTGGTGTACGTTAAATGTCAGACCGTACAAAATTGTACCTTTTTAAGGGAAAAAGTATAATTAATGAGTTTTAGTAATCGCGGACGCATGAGATTATGCGCTCTAAAAGGGGGATGAAATCGGGCTGTCAAATATCACGTTTGCACATATTCGTCCAACAACCACGTTTCGACTGTGTGAACGTACGATTTGTGTACGATTTGTCAGATTTTGTACAAGTACCAATATTAGTGTAAGCATGTTTGGACCGACATTTTTTTTTCAAAGACCCAAATTAGCATTAGTAAACAATTAGAATGTATGTTTTTTTTTTAAATTTTAAAATTCCTAATTAGCGTAAATTACTGTAATTATTCCTATACGCTAAAGAAACCTGTACGCTAATAGCGATTGGCGGTGTATAATTTCGATATTCAACATATCGAATATCGATCCAGCAAAATCCTCGATATATCGTACCGAGACCAACATAAATTATCGCGATATATATCGCGATATATAGTATTTTTTAAATTTAATATTTTATATTTTTATATAATATGTTATTTTAGCAAAAAAGACAAATTGTCTGATACGCCACGTACGACGGGATTTTCGTTCCGTGACTTAAAGGTAGACGCTGCAAAACATACCGACAAAAAAGTACTAAGGGTACTTTCACATGTAACCGAAACTTAGTCTTGTTACTTTGTTTTTTAGCGAAGATTCTCCATACAACTTTCAAAGCATTCGGATGTAAACGCAAATAACTTGTTACTTCAAAAAGTGACTTACGTAGACGTGTACGAAACAATGTGACAAATGAAGTGGACACACGATGAGGCGAAAATTCCACTCGGCTTCAATTTGAGGCGTCTCTCCCCAAGCTGTACAATATTTTTGACTTCGTAATGTCCGTACGCCACTTTGTCGACATCCTAAAATACCTTTCGCTGTCGCTCAAAAATGCGGTTTTGTTTTTCGTCTCCCCATTGCCGAGGGTGCTTGATATTTTTCCTCTACGTATGTGTGAAGACGCGTGTTTGAGAGAGGCGACTCCTCGGATTTAGCGCGACAAAAGGCACCTGGTGAAAACTGGGTGGGGTTTTTGTTTTGGTACTCCGTGCAAAAAATTGAAAAAACTTGCGACACGTGCGACAGCATTTGCCTATTCGCTCACCTTATTGGACTATAGTTAAAACCACCTTGCGAGGTGATTTGATGTAAAGTTTTAACATGTGCTGGAAGGACGCGAAAATGGGTTGAAATGCGCTAAACGACAAATTTGATCGCGCTAGACGACAAACTACAATACGTATAAAGTTCAAGGCAAAGCAACTTGTACGGTTGTAATTTCAATTTTTTGGTACGGCTATTGATTTTCTCGTTTTTTTCTAAGTTATGAAGGAAAACGACAAAAAATAGTTGTAACTTTAGCACATGCGAAAGTACCCTAATTATGTAATTCAAATAGTAATTATTTAGGGTATGGTTACACCAAGAGGTCTATGTAATAGTACGGACAACGAAATTTCTGTATTACGGAGGCCTTGGTTACATCGGGTATCGTCTGTAAATAAGTTTTTACATACGTGTTCTGATTTGAGTAGTTACATGTAACTTGATGATCAAATCTCTAAAATCGTCAAAGATTTAGAAACCGACCATTTTCGTATAGAAATCCTTACTTGCGTATTACGTACGTGTACTTCAGAAGTGTACCGCGTCAATGTACCTCAACGATCTCCTTCACTCTGCTCACTTTCAAGAAAAAACCGTATTTAATTTCGGCAAAGATTTTACAGTCACCTTGTCCGAAGGCACGTTTCTTTAAAGACTTGTGAAAATTTTCATTTTTTTTTTTTAAAGCCTTGATATATCGGCGATACGATATATTGGCAATATATTGGCGATATATTGCGATATTTACCTTATCGAAACGATATATCGATTATCAGGTACCTGAAATTTGATACATATTGAATATCGACAAATGGTCCTCGATACCCAACACTACACCGCGAATCGTAATTAGAGTAAAGAAAAAATTAGAGTAAAAAAAATAAAAAAAATTAGAGTTATTAACGCTAATTTGTGTGATATAACTTTTTCCCAGAGGAAGTTTTCTCTAATTTATTTAAGTACTCTACATTGGGTTTGTTGAAATTATAATATTTTTATGGTATTTTCTAGGTCTAAATAGTTCAATACAAATAGAAAAATAAAAATGCAGACAACTTGTCTCCACCTCCTCTCTCTACCCACCATACTTGTTATAGTCAGTGAGGGATAGAGAGGATGGTTCAGCCATGGCTGTCCTAGCTCAGCATGCAGGACTAAAGAGTGACTTATGTCTGTTGTCCATAGCCATTTTCAGCCATGGATTTACCCTCGGAAGCACCACAGACTACCCAAAAACAGCCTACTTTGAATCAACACAGAATTCTACAGAAATAATAAACCAAGCTGAAACTCTAAAGAGAGATATTTTTTAGGCTATTAAATTACCTCACAAAGTTTCAGACAAAAATAATAAAAAGAGTGATCACACCATCTAGTCAAAGTTGCAGAAAAACAGTCTGCCAGAACTCTGATAAAACTGACAACTTCACAATAAATTTACACACAGACCAGACACACAATAGGTCTGCAAATCTGTAGCAAGGTATACAATAGAAGGAAGAACATACATGCAAAATTTCACATAATTTTGCCAACAGATCTGAGTGCAATACTCAGACAAAATTACCAAAAATGACCATAAACAGTTTTTGGTACAGAAAGTTCCCTATGTCTTAAAATGACTAAGTGCTACAAATGTAAACTAGAGCTCACTACTGAACGTACGGAGGCATACCAGCCGTACGCTATCTACCAGCTACCTCAACTAATGTTAGGATACCCGAATACTTCAAGGTATGTCAAAATGAGTAAAAGTACACTAATAACTAATTCACAAAAAGACAAAACAATGTTTTACAAATATTTACACCGACAACAAAATCGTATGCTGAGTCATTGCGTGTAAGTCAACAAGACTCTACGAATCTCGTAAAACAATCCGAGCCGTCCAAAAATAGATATTGTATGATTGACGCGATTTCGCGTCAACACTACTTGAAAAATACCGGCGGCCTTTGTGCGCCGTCCGTCGCTCTTGTTCGGCACCCTCGATGTCGCGCCACGTGATCCCAAATTCCACTTGACGAAACGACGTCAAACCATCCAAATTTGTCCGTACTGAAATTACGTACTTCGCCATAAATTACGCCTACCAATTTGAAGTACTCTTGTAAAATAAGATTCTTTGTACCGTCGCGTCCTTTTCCATAAATGCCACTTGTCGCATTATGTTTCGTACGTGCAACGTACCATTTTAGTCTCTTCAAATATTTTACGTCGGATCGCGTCGCAATCCGCCGTCCATTTCTTAACGCATTCCGCGCCACTCATTTACTCCATCACGTCCCTTTAATTTTACTCATACATTTACTCCCCCAATCCACAAATCCATTCGATCCTCAATTTGTATAACCACATTACTTTCGATAATAACATACGCACGAAACGTCGCGTGCGCACAAAACGTGGCGTACGCACGAAACTACGTTTTCAAAACAACAATGTCACACCCAACAAAAGGTTGAGTCCGGAAGGACTCGAACCTCTGACCGGCAGAGCGCGGCATAGCCGTTGTTGAGGGTCATGGACATTCTCACTTGGCTGTGTTCCACTCCCACTAGGCGTCACACTTGCACCAGCTGGGACTGAGCCATTAGTAGACATGGGAGCAAAAGCAAACCCAAAGAGAAATATCTATTTGACTAGATGTATGTTGTAACATATGTAGCTTTAAGTGAGAGAGGTCTTACAACCATACAAACATATTCCACAACCAAAATAAGGACAAGAGAACAGAAAACAGCTTAAAGTGCACTTAGTGCTCTCATTTCCTTAAACTCTGTGTAGAATGTACATTCTGTTTAAAACTGATCATTCCTAATTGAATTAAATACTCTAAAGATCTTCAAAATATCTAAAATGTATGTACAAGGTTCACTAGACAGTCTACTGACAAAAATCTAAGTGTTTGGACCAGAATCGTCCACTAACAATATCTATACCCTAAAAATCCGGGTGATTCTTATCACATCCACATTCATTGGTGGCCTTACACGATAATTTACTTAAAGATAAATAATCGTGTAGATACTACAAAAATCTACACTAAATTTGGTCAATATTGAACAGTTGGTATTCCAAAAATATTCTAAGTCCTAGACTCAAATTTCTAAGACTTACTAAAGCTTACTTTTCAATACTCCCCTTAAGCTTTAGAAGGCTTACTCACTTAGACCACATGCTTTTCTGCAGTACTCCAATTTAGGAGCGGGAAGGGCTTTTGTCAACATGTCCGCAACCATTTTCTCATCAGGCAAATAACAAAGTTTTACCACCTTTGCAAAGACTTTCTCACGTACCAAATGTAGCCGAATGTCCATATGTTTACTCTTAAAATGGTGACTAGGGTTTGTAGCCACAGAAATGGCTGCTTGATTGTCGCACCACATTATTTGTGTCCCGTGTTGCGTAAAACCCAATTCTTGAAGAAATGCCTTAATCCATAGCAACTCTTTCAAGGCTGCGCTCGCAGCCATGTATTCGGCTTCCATAGTAGATTGAGCCGTGACTTTTTGAAGTTTACTACTCCAACTACAAGTTCCACTTCGAATCTGAATGACATACCCAGTTGTAGATTTCCTACTAGGCACATCACCATAGCTAGCATCACTCGAAGTATTAATGCATACCTTGTCCCCTCCCAAAGTAAGCCAAAGATTTCTAGTCCCAACAAGATACTTTAAGACGCTTTTTGCTGCCTCCTAGTCTCTCTTTCGTGGGTTTTGCAGAATTCTGCTCAATACACCACTTTTGCACCTATATCAAGCCTAGTATAATTCATGAAGTATACCAAACTTCATACTACTTGTGTGTAAGGTACTTAAGACATAAATTTTTGTTCTTCTGCATTGAGTTCCTCATCTATTATTACTCCAAACTCATGCTCCTTTCCTCCAAGTTTTTCCTTATACTCCATAGGAGTTGCACAACCTTTGGCATCAGCCAAGCCAAAATTTTCCAACATGTTTCCTATCGTTTCTTTCGAAGTTAACCTAATTATTTTATTTTCTCTATCTCTTTCAACTTGTATTCCAAGGATAAATTTTGCCTCACCCAAATCTTTCATTTCAAATTGTGAATTAAGAGCGTGTTTTACTTTAGCAATTCCTTCTTTGTTCCTACTGATTAGTAGCAGATCATACAATACACAGCAATGAACATCACCTCATCCGGATTATCACCACACATCACATATACCGAATGTTCATAACTACATCTAGTAAATCCTAATCCTTCCAAAAACTCATCTAATTTTCTGTTCCACTTTCTTGGGGCTTGCTTCAAGCCATACAAAGATTTTAAAAGTCTGCACACAAGATTTTCTTTTCCTGCTTCCTCATAACCCTCTGGCTGCTTCATATAAATGACCTCATCTAAATCACCATGCAAAAAATCAATTTTGACAACCATTTGGTGAATGTCAAAATCCTATATGGCAGCTAGTGTAAGTAAGATATGTTGAAGGTCATAGGCATTAAGACTCGGCTGTGATCCACTCCCATTAGGAGTCACACTTGCACCAGCAGGAGCAGGTGGAGCACTAGGGCTAATAGGAGCACTTGCAACAGGAGCTGAGCCATTATCAGACATGTTAGCGAAAGCAAACCGAAAGAGAAATGCCTAAAAGACTAGATCTATAGTGTAAGATATGTAACTCCAAACGAAAGAGGTCTTTCAACCAAACAAACATGTATTAGAAGCAAATTAGAGACAATAGAGCATAAAACACCTTAAACTGCACTCAGTGCTCTCATTTCCTTAACTCTTGTGTAGAATGTACACTCTGTATCAAACTGATCATTCCTAATTCAATTAAATACTCTAAAGATCCTCAAAATATCTAAAATGTATGTACAAGGTTCACCAGATAGCCTACTGACAAAAATCTAATTGTTTGGACCAGAATTGTCCACTAACAATATCTATACCCTAAAAATCCGGGTGATTCTTATCACGTATACATCCATTGGCGGCCCTACTCACTAAATTACTTAAAGATAACTATTCGTGTAGATACTACAAAAAAATCCACACTAAATTTGGTCAATATTGAACAGTTGGTATTCCAAAAATATTCTAAGTCCTAGACTCAAATTTCTAAGGCCTACTACAGCTTAATTTTCACTACTCCCTTTAAGCTTTAGAAGACTTACTCACTTAGACCACATGCTTTTTGTGCAGTACTCCAATTTAGGAGATGGAAGGGCTTTTGTCAACATGTTCGCAACCATTTTTCTCATCAGGCAAATAACAAAGTTTTACCACTTTTGCAAATACTTTCTCACGTACCAAATGTAGCCGAATGTCCATATGCTTACTCTTAAAATGGTGACTTGGGTTTGTAGCCACAGAAATGGCTACCTGATTGTCGCACCACATTACTTGTGTTCCGTGTTGTGTAAACCCCAATTCTTGAAGGAATGCCTTAATCCAAAGCAATTCCTTTAAGGCTGCGCTTGCAGCCATGTATTCAGCTTCCATAGTTGATTGTGCTGTAACCTTTTGAAGTTTACTACTCCAACTACAAGTTCCACTTCCAATGTGAATGACATACCCAGTTGTAGACTTCCTACTAGGCACATCACCATAGCTAGCATCACTCCAAGTATTAATGCCTACCTTGTCCCTTCCCAAAGTAAGCCAAAGATTTCTAGTCCCAACAAGATACTTTAAGACGCTTTTTGCTGCCTCCCAGTCTCTCTTTCGTGGGTTTTGCAGACTTCTGCTCAATACACCACTTCTGCAGCTATATCAAGCCTAGTACAATTCATGAAGTATATCAAACTTCATACTACTTATGTCTAAGGTACCTCAGACATAAATTTTTGTTCATTGAGTTCATCATCTATTATTACTCCAAACTCATGCTCCTTTCCTCCAAGTTTTTGCTTATACTCGATAGGAGTTCCACAACCTTTGGCATCAGCCAAGCCAAATTTTTCCAACATGTTTCCTATCGCTTCTTTCTAAGTTAGCCTAATTATTTTATTTTCTTTATCTCTTTCAACTTGTATTCCAAGGATATATTTTGCCTCACCCAAATCCTTTATTTCAAATTGTGAATTAAGAGCGTGTTTTACTTTAGCAATTCCTTCTTTGTTCTTACTGATTAGTAGCAGATCATCAACATACACAGCAATGAATATCACCTTATCATGATTATCACCACACATCACATATACCGAATGATCATAACTAATTCGAGTAAATCTTAATCGTTCCAAAAACTCATCTAATTTTCTGTTCCACTGTCCCGGGGCTTGCTTCAAGCCATACAAAGATTTTAAAAGTTTCCACACAAGATTTTCTTTTCCTGCTTCCTCATAACCCTCAGGCTGCTTCATATAAATTACCTCATCTAAATCACCATGCAAAAAAGCAGTTTTGACATCCATTTGGTGAATGTCAAAATCCTGTATGGCAGCTAGTGTAAGTAAGATCAGTCAGATGTAAACCTTACAACAAGGCAGAAAGTTTCTTCATAATCTATCCCCTCCTTTTGATTATATCCCTTAGAAACCAAAAAAGCCTTATACTTGTCTATGGTATTATCTGGGTTCAATTTTAACTTAAACAACCATTTACTCCCAATAAACTTCCTCCTTAGCGGAAGTTCCACCAAATCCCACGTTTGGGGCCTCCATGATAGACTTCATTTCTTCATTAACCGCTTCAACCTCGTGTTTCTTTTCATCAATCAAAAAAGCTTCTGTCAATGTTAAAGGCTCTTCTATGTGTGCTGAGTGAGCAAAAGCTGCATTTGCTCCCTTGAGTTGTGCACTTCGCCTCACTCCACAAGGAAAGTCTGTCGTTTGTATAGATGGTTGGGTCCTCCTCCTTCATACAAGTGATTCGGCTTCAGCTTGAGGCACATTAGAGTATGCAACTTTTTCAGGCATAACATGTCTTATTACTGGTGGAGGAGATGATTTTGTAGCCCTCAAGTCACTCTGAGTTGGTGTAGATGCATTTTCTACACTTTTTCTAAAAAGCATAAGATTTTCCTCCAAAAAAATATAATCAACAGTTCTATTCTTCTTCTCATCTATACGCTCATTAAATACATCTACTCTTTTTCTTTCATCCTTCACAATACTGTTTCTGGCTACCACAACTCTATTTCTCTTAGTGTCATACACTCTATAACCTTTGGCATAATCATCATACCCTAGAAATAGCCCTGGCATACTTTTGGTTATAACTTCTATTTCTGCGGATCATTATCTAGCATAAAAACCTTACTTCCAAAAACCTTGAAGTGACTTACATCTGGTTTGTGTCCAGTCCACATTTCATAGGGAGTTTTATCTTTCACTGCCTATGTTTCTAACCTGTTTCTCACATAAGCTGCACAATTTATAGCTTCTGCCCAAAACTTGTAATCTATGTCCATATCAGCCATCATTGTCATAACACACTTTGATATAGTCCTATTCATCCTCTCTGAAACATTGTTTTGTTACGAAGTATAAGGAATAGTAAGCAGACGTGAGATTCCATGCTATTTTAAGAATTCTGCAAACTCATTAGAAATGTACTCCCCTCCATTATCAGATCTGAATCCTCCTATCTTTCTCTCATGCATATTTTCAACTCCAGCTTTATACTCTTTAAATTTTGAAAAATCTTCATCCTTACTTTTTAAAAAATAAATTGTAGTAAACCTAGTATAGTAATCCGTAAAAGTAACCATAAACTTAACCCCTCCCACAGATGGATACCTAGATGACCCCCATACATCTGAATAAATTAGTTCTAGCACCCTACTACTTCTGTGATCAGTTTGCGAAGGGAAAGGCAACTTATGAATTTTTCCCATTGCACAACCATCACATACATTTGATGTTGGTTTTTGACTAATTTTTACACCTTCCACCATTTTTTGATTTACCATCTTTTCTAATCTATCATAATTCACATGTCCTAAACGTTTATGCGATAAATCATAATCACTGATTACACTTGAGTGCATAACATCATTATCATTATCATTTGCAAGACTCAACCGATACAAATTGTTTTCTCCAGCAAATCCCTCTGCAACTATTTTCCCATTCTTACTCACTGTTTTCTTTTCATTCTCAGATATAGTTTTAAAACCTTTCTTTTCTACCACAGACGTAAAGAAAAAGTTTCTTTAAAAAGCTAGGACATGCAACACATCTTCCAAGACCCTTTTCACAGGTTTTTTCTTTACATTCAACATAAGTGACACCCTCCCCTTTGCTTTTGACTCAACAAAGGTATCATCACTAAAATAAATTTTGATAGGAGAGGTAGATTGAATACTCTCAAAGAGATGGCGACTGCAGCACATGTGTGCAGATGCACCAGAGTCCATAATCCATTCGTCTTCCTCCACACCTTCTATTGCTTGTTCCATCGCAAAGTATTTGTTTTCGCTGTTATCGGGAAAGCTGCTCACATCCTCCTCTTGAAAAGCGTTGGAAAATGTTGTTGGGCGTCCATTTGACGTTGATGGAAGTCCGCTTTCGTCCTAACTAGAGCGAAAATTTCCTGTAGCTTTAGCTCCTTTTAGGCATGACACATCCTAAAATCATGGCATTTTTCATCACAGTAATACCATGTTAAAGGTGACCTTCTATGACCACTACCTCTACCATTGCCACTACAAATGCCACTGCCAATCTTAGAGTGTGAAAATTGGTTAGCTAATGCCTGAACAAACGTACTACTACCTCTTTGTGAAATTTGGTAAGCTTATTCGCTCAAAATAAACTGTATTGCCAATGTTATGTTCCACTGACGCTGTGGAAGAGCCCTAAGCCTATCCATGGCTCCCTTACATTCATCGGGTAAAGTTCTCATAAATAACATACCATGCTGAAATGGTGAAAAGCCCCCACCTGCACTTGTACTCTGAAGGAACAACCTTTTCATAGCATGACAATGATATGACATACTACCTCCTGAATACTTAAATTCAAAAATTTGAGTGGCTATGTTAGTCTGCACAGTAACATCTAGTTGAACATACATAGCATATACGCTAAACTAAAATTCACAAGCTTTGTTCAAATCAAGATATTAAATTACCAAAAAAAATTTCATTCTATGTTTCAAGACGTTCAGGCAATAGAGATTTTTCTTTATCCAATCCGGTGCCGTCTCATAGGCAGTTCCTTCCACAATGGGTGACAAGTCCCTCTCCTTGAAATATGAGCTCAGCATAACTTCCCAATATAAGAAGTCAGTTTCATCAAAAATAGGCAATTTGGTCGGTGGGCCCATAACTTGTTAAGGGTCATGGACATTCTGACTTGGCTGTGTTCCACTCCCACTAGGCGTCACACTTGCACCAGCTGGGACTGAGCCATTAGTAGACATGGGAGCAAAAGCAAACCCAAAGAGAAATATCTATTTGACTAGATGTATGTTGTAACATATGTAGCTTTAAGTGAGAGAGGTCTTACAACCATACAAACATATTCCACAGCCAAAATAAGGACAATAGAACAGAAAACACCTTAAAGTGCACTTAGTGCTCTTATTACCTTAAACTCTGTGTAGAATGTACATTCTGTTTCAAACTGATCATTCCTAATTGAATTAAATACTCTAAAGATCTTCAAAATATCTAAAATGTATGTACAAGGTTCACTAGACAGTCTATTGACAAAAATCTAAGTGTTTGGACCAGAATTGTCCACTAACAAAATTTATACCCTAAAAATCCGGGTGATTCTTATCACGTCCACATTAATTGGTGGCCTTACACACTAATTTACTTAAAGATTAATATTTGTGTAGAAACTACAAAAATCCATACTACATTTGGTCAATATTGAACAGTTGGTATTCCAAAAATATTATAATTCCTATGCTTAAATTTCTACGCCTTACTAAAGCTTACTTTTTAATAGCCGTTAGCTCTTTCCAGTTTGTCGTACAAGTCGGTTAGGATACATTAGGTTTGATAAATATTTATACAGTGCTAAGACCATGAATTTGATTAACAGAATGACAAAGGAAAAGACATAGAACCAAGTGTTTTATAGTGCGAACCTTATCTCGCATGAAACAAATAAATCGGAGATTTGTTTCGACGGCCGACATTTAATCTCGGATTTAATCCGACGGCATATATCACTGCTAAGATCGCGGAATGGTCACTTATGCGTTTATGGACGTGGCATGACGTGGCGCCGCGTGGAGGATTACATTTGGTCGCTGGAATTCCGGGGAACATAAGGACAAGTTATAAGTGGACACGCGTCCACTCAATGGCCTTGCCATACACAGGCCGTATAGAAAGTACATCGGTCATACTACATTTCTGTGCCCTACAGTTATTTCATTGGTTCGTACGCCAGTATATACGGGTTGTGAGAGGGGTTTTGGACTTAGAGAATTTGGTAGGTAGTGACCTCTCTCCCTTTGAGGGTTTATATAAACTTGGCATCTTTGCCACCTCATAATTAATCGAGTGGCTGGGCGTTTTTAGAGACTTCCAGGATGCACAAGGGTGTAGTCAGATTGTCAAATTGTTTGCTTGGGCAGCAGTGGTTGCCATTGAATGTGGGTTAGTTAACAACTATCTAGAGGCTTGCTGAATTGTGTAGTTTTATGGAGGACACAGAATTGCAGGTTATGGGCCCACCCTCTAAGGTGCCCATCTTCAATCGATCAAGGTTTATCTTTTGGGAAGCCATGATGACAACGGCTTTGTGTGAAAAACGATACTAGGATATTGTTAGTGGACAAGTGAAACGTCCACCTTAGGGAACCCCACCAGGGTTTGGTGTAATAAGGTTTTTCTGTAGCAACATCTGTTCCAACAGAGGAGGCGAATGATGGGGACAACAATGTGTTTGAAAAGGGGAAAGAAAAGGAGACACCTCTTACTCTTATTGCTCCTATTCCCACAACAAAAATTGGAAAATTATACTTACAAAGGGGGAAAGATATTAGACTACTGTACTGATCTTTCTTATTTGTATATGGAGATGGAGAGTGCCGACTAGACAGGTACAATGATGATGAAAGTTAACACTCTCATCATGAAGTTACCTAACGAGTATGAGAACATAGTGTACCGAGTACAGGAAATGAGTGATAGTTCATGGAAGTGGAATATAGTGGTCCGCATGATACTTGTGCAAGAGAACACGATTGAGATCAAGAGAGGAGGAAAAAGCATTCAAGCTCTAGCCGCCGGAGGGGACTGGTGGAGACATGACTCGAAAAATCCATACAAAGGAGAAAGAGTTCAGCCTGGAGGACCGAGGCCCCCAAAAGGCCTTTGATATTTTTGCAAAATGCCGGAACACTTTATCGCAAACTATGTCAAGCTATCGCAGCTGAGGCTCCAAAAGAACCTTGGAGGGGGTTCTTCCAGATGGAAGAAAAGGGCACTTGTGGTCACAAAAGTGACAGGAGAAACCGAGGACGAGTCCTCTAAGGAGAATGGGGAGCTTTATTTTGATAAGAGTTTGGAGGAGAAGAAGATCCCTCGGAGACAGAAGTGTGCCCTTGGAGCAATTCAGGAAGCCCCACAAGAAGGATGGATCATCGACTCAGGTGCATCCATGCATATGTGTCGTGACAAAGACCTCTTCATTAAGCTATGGAAAATCCCAGCTGTAGAAATAGAGTATGGGGATCGGAGAGTGGTTACTACAGATCTAGTGGGATCAGTAGATGTGAAAGTCTTAAAAAAACTTTATACCCTTTTGCATTATCGTCATACCCTATAAAAATCCTAGGTAAGCCCTTAGCCTTTGTTTTCCATCTATCTTATGAAATGTCTAAAATAAAGCACTTGCTACCAAAGATCTTAAAGTGATAACATCAGGTTTTTCTCCTGTCCTAAGCTCATAAGGTGTAGTGCTAACAGATCTAGAGGCAATTTTGTGCTTAATAGAAAGAACACAGTTAAGTGCTTCAGCCCAAAATTTCAAATCTAGCCCTTTGTCTGCAAGCATAGACCCAGCAATCTTTGTCACTGTACTATTTAGTCTTTAAGAAACACCATTCCCTTCGAGTGTATATGAAACTGTAAGATTGTGATTGATACTTTCCTGAAATTGAAATTCTTCGAATTCCTTCGATGTGTATTCTCCCCCATTGTCCGATCTTAGCGCCAATATGGGAACCCCATGAAGCTTTTCCGCCCACGCTTTCTAGTGCTTCAAATGAGTAAACACTTCACTTTTATGTTGCATGAAGTAAACTTTGGTGTACCTCGAGTAGTCATTTGTAAATGTGACCATATAGTGGACGCCTCCTGCCGAAGCCACTTGTGAACAACCGAGAATATCGATCTGTTTCCTGTGGAAATGACAATCTGTGGATCTTGCCAAATAAACAACCATCACATGATTTTATAGGATGAGAGGTGAGAGAAACTCCATCAACTTTTCTTGAATTCACCATTTTCTTTTTACTATCATAATTCATGTGTCCTAATCTCTAATGCCACAACTCATTATCAATTTGGACATTAGAGTAGAGAACATCATTTTCCTTATATTCAACCATGTCCATCCGGTACATTTTGCTAGCATCTCTTGTTCATGTTACTGCTACTTTTCTTTTCTTGCTAACAACCTGTCTACCTTCTTTGAGAATGACTTTAAAGCCTTTACTTTCCTCTAAGGATGTAGATAAAAGATTCTTTTTAAAGTTTGGAACATACTAAACATTGTGAAAAGTTCTTTCTATCGCCTTTCCCCCCACATCTACCATTAAAGATACATCACCTGGAGCTGAGGTTTGAACACTCATTCCACAAGCATGGTATATACTCTTTGGAGGCGTTTGCTGCAAATTTGTAAAAAACCCCTTGTTCCAGCACATGTGGGTCGATGCTCCCGTGTCCATGATACATCTTCCATCCTTGGGACGCTCCATTGTTGCCGCCATAGAAAATAAATCCATTTCCTCTTGCTCATTAAAGCTAAGAGATTCATCTGCATCAGTTGCAGAAGCTGTAAAGAGAGCATTTCCACGAGTAGAATTTCCAGAAAAGCCTTTGTGATATTCGCTTTGCTGCCAACCGGGCCTGTATAAACCTGTCTCATTAGCCCTTTTCAGCTTAGGACAGTATTTGTATCCATGACCCTTCTCAAAATATTAGAAACAAATAGTTCAAGATTGTCTATTCGGCCTCTGATTAAACTAATTAAAACGATTCTGATTCTGGTTAAACTGATTCCTATTCTGATTAAACTGAGCTCTTTTGACAAAGTCTGTTGCAAAAGCTTCAACCTTTCCTTCTCTTTCAGGGAGTAAAGTATTACACTTTTCCTCCAACATAAGATTATATGCTAATTAAAACGACCAACTAACTATATCATGTCTCTTTAACTAAACAGACACACTTTTCATGCTACTAGAAAGTCCTCTAATAAGCACAGTTATCGGTTAAAACTCAGGAAATGACCCTCCCTGCAGAAGAGTGTGCATCAACAAGTGCAAAAAAGTTGTCACAATACTCGACGATAGTTCCCCCCCAGTATTTGTACCCCCAAATTTTTCTAGCCACCAAGAGCTCTTTTTGGACATTCGCTTTCTCAAAAGCAAATTCAAGTGATGTCCAAATCTCCTCCGCCTTCTTTATTTTCAGGCAAGACATGACCACATTTTGTGAAATACAGAGAATTAGATTGTTCCTTGCCATTGAATTATTTTTTGCCCAACTCGGATTTGTTTCATCAAGGGAGCCATCAAAGACCCCCAATAAGTCAGTAGTTTCAAACGAATATTCAACCATCGCCGCCCAATACGCATACTTTTGTCCATTGATGATAGGTATTCTTGACGAAAGGCCCATAACCTGTTGTTCTACAACCACCGTTGCAGCAAGAGGACCAGTAGTAGTAATGGAAGTAGACATGGAAGAGAACAGAAGCTATCCAGCACCTACTGAACTACCAACTTTCAGCTTACAAAAAATATGACCTAAAAAGCGAATATGCCTCAAATTTTTCACAATGATACATAATAGAGTAAACTGACAATTTCCAAAATTGTAGCCTAAATGACTTTGTAAAAACTAAGATATGATGTCTAGAAGTTTCCCAAAAACTGCCCTTAGAAAATCATATTCCCAAAACTGGATACTACAAAATTGGCTAAGTCCTAAGTTATATACTCACAGTGTGTATCTACTGGTCTACACTAATTTGGGTAATAGTTACTGCGGTTATTACCCTGAATAACGATAAAGCATCCTACCTGTACGTTACTCTACCGTAGTACCTCAAAAACCCTAATTACTAATTTCCAAAAACCTAATTAATGGAACACTATTTTTTATTACACTAAAGTACAAAACAATGTTTATTCAGAAATTTACAGATATCGAACCGTACACAAAACGTTCCAGATGCTTAGTCAGCGGTAGTTGTTAAATTCCTGTCGACTTTGGTCGTGTAGTACGAAGCACCTGAGTGTTTCGTCACTTGTGGTCCCACGTGAATCACGCTTGTGGTCCCTCGTGAATCACGCTTGTGGTCCTAAGTGAATTGGGATCGTTGGAACAAATTAAATCGACGATGGTATCGTCAAACCGTACCATATATTTTCAGAATACCTGGTTCAGATTCTATTCGTCCGATCCTGTGAATCCAAACGTCAATTGCGTGACGCCTGTGGCTAACTGTAAGCGCCACTCCGTAAAACCAGCATACGTTTTTTTGCCAACACGTGTCCTTGTAAAAGTACAATATACTCTATTGTACTTTTGCTATTGTAACACTAATTAAGGTAAGTATTACATTGGACTACTTAGAAAATATTCTAAGTTATTTTAGCCCTATCTACTGAAATAAAGATTTCTGAATTACAACACTGTGAGTGTTAACAAATATGAGTGTTAACAAATTTGCTCGTAACTTTTTTTTCTGAAAATCGGAGAATAGAGTTATCAGCACTATTTTAGACTAATAAGCAGATTGAATTAAAAAGCGCGATGATAAACCATATGAGTCCAAGGGTCCAAAAGGGGTGGCGTGGCTAAATTGGCACAAAAATAGAGGATTCAATGTCAATCCGCACATCTTCCTACACTTAAGTTGTATTAAATATTCTCTAGATTTAAACGAATACATCTTTAGGTTCATACCACATGCATTTTAGTTGCAGAAGTCGCAAATTGAATGCAAGAATTTGTTAAATGTTGTAAATTGGCCGAGGTAGATTGTTGAGTGCATGAAAAATAGTATTATGAAAATGATAGCGATGATGACTTTTCAATGCTCGTTCTAGGGTATTAGATTGCATAGTTTGGGTATCAAACAAAAACATTCAGTACACTTCCACTGCAAAAGCGCAAGTAATGAATGACATAGGAACACTTTGAAAATTAGACCGTAAAATCAGCGCTAAAATCCATAATAACGTTTTAAAGTATCGGTTACATGGGGAAACGCCCTAAGGTACTTTATTTGTACCAATGTGTAATTCAAACATACATTTCTTGACAAAATGACGTATGATCAATTCCCTATATATGTATATATATTAGTGTTGGGTATTGGGTAATTTCATATCGAGATAAATTCAATATTCAATATATAGAAAATCGATCGAGGAAAGTCCTCGATATATTGTACCAATACCAACATAAATCATCGCGATATACTTTGGTAAAAAATGATTGTCGGTACAGATATAATACGGAAATGGGTACGGAATCATGTACGGAATATCGTACGGAACCACCCCCCCCCCCCCCCCCACCCCCCCACTGAGCGTGCGCCATGGGGGTGGGGGGGGGGTTGAATAAAAATTAGAGGGAAAAAAAATAAAAAAATTGTACATATCGCGATATTTAGCTTCTCGATATATCGAGGCGATATTTCGAATATCGGGTACCTGAAATTCGAGATATATCGAATATTGGCAGCATGCTCTCGATACCCAAACACTATTATATATATATCAATCGGGTCATTACGTTTCTGACCCGCAAGTTGGCTTAATGGAGCCACAACCTTTAAAGTACAAGTGTCCCTATATAAACGTTTAATTTGTCTTTCTGATATTTTACTTTTCTTCTTAAGTTGCGTTCATGTGAGCGAAAATATTAGTAGAATCCGACACAATTTGTGATATATTTGTTGTTTTCCACAAAGCTTTCATCAAAATTTGGTTACCTTTGCAGTTTTTGTCATTTTTTTCTCATTTAATCTGATACTAACTGGCATAAGGAGATAATATATGCGAAACGACAAAGTTCCCCCGATTTCTCGGCTTCTTTTTTTTCTTTGTCTTTTTTCTAAATGGGGAAAGCATTCTAGTCGCATTCGTCTCTGGTGACAACAATAATTGATCGTCGATTGTTTTTGTGTAAGGTCGTGTGGCGTTGAGTGATTTCAGTTTTGATTGGCCTTGTCATGTTCCAATTTTGATGTAAAGCAAAGAGACAAGTGGTCCAATCCTATTTGTTGTATTTCGCGTGGTTGTAATGGTATGATAAACGGCCAGACAAATTCGACGTCACGCCAAAATGTCGTGTTATCAATACCGGTAGAGTAACGTACAATATCGTACTTTTCATTTTTGCGCGTGCAATATCTCACGTCACGCCACGTTGTCGTGTTCTCAACATCCGTACACTACCGGAAACGGATTGATACGTGATGGAGTACATGTAACTCCTACGACAAATTGTGACGCTCCTATTGGTCCGCGTGTACAAAAACGACATGCCCTTGGCAACCAAAGGGCAAAGCACCGGGTCGCCCGCGACTATTATTTGAAGATAACTCCGTACTAGTACGGAGTAGATTGTGAAAACCATAGTTCAAAAGTAGGCGTTTTATGGTTGGGCTTTGGTAGGCGCAAGTTGTGTTATGGGCTTTTCATGTGATCTTCTTAGATCGCTACTTTGATCGCTACTTTGACCAGTGACCGTCCGATGACGTTTAATTCTCTATCGAACGATGTGCAACTCAACCCTGTTACTTTTTTTTTTCATGTTGCGACCAATACAATATGGGTCTTAAGGTCACATTGTATGTTTTGCGTACAATAGGCATATTGTATGGGCCTACTTTCACCTACTTTTGAACTATGGTGAAAACGTTCCAAAAGACCCCCCCCTCCGTACTTTTTTCGTACTTTATTTTTGTACCAGAATTCCGTACTTAGATACGGAACACCCCCCAACCAATGACGACCGTACAGCATTGTACTTTCTCGTAGAGCTTCTCAGATTTGCAACGCATTTCAAGATGTGCATCTGACGGCTAACATGATTTTAGTGCAGTATGCCGTTGGTGACCGCCATTTCCGGCGGCAAAAGTGGCATTTTCGTCTAACGGGTGATTCGATTTGAATGGCCGCCAGGAAACTTCTAGATCCACGTTCCCCGGAATACAGCGTGCCGTTGCGAGGAGCCGTTTGGATTTTGAGAAATTACATAATGCTCTAAGTTGCCCCAAAACAGATCATCAATTTGGTTTTCGTCTCTATATCCTATTACGCCGCTCTTCCCCTCTTCCTCTCTTCTCTCCGTCTTTCACTTATACGAAGGTCTAGTGCATACTTTGTGACATCTTGATATTTAGGACAAAACATGGAGCAACTTCTGTCTCCGTGCCTCTTCTCTGTCTCTCTTTTAATACTATTTTTTAAATTTATTGGCCATTGTTTTTCTCTCTCTCACTCCTCTGCTCGAGTTTTAATTATGAGCAATTTTTTATTTTATTGTTTATATTCATAGCAAGTCTTGCTCCAAAGGTTAATGAAAATCTTGATTCAGTACCGTCTATTTTTTATTATATTCAGTAAATGCAGAAATAGTAGATTGACTAATTGCAAAAGTTTTCGAAAAGAATCTCCGTTTGAAGTGGACCTTAGTCAACCTCTCGTTTTCCAGGTGGGTTTCAATGGATTTGTGGGTTTCAATGGATTTGTCTGTTTAAACAAATAATGTTTTGTGACATATTTTTATTTTTTGGTTTTGTTTGTGGATTGTTTAGTAATTGCTATTTTGATTTGAAGGCATATGATTTTTCACGCAGTTAAATGATTTAATGTAAGTGATGAATAAATAAATGACGATGATAAGTAAATGATGAATCAATGAATTGAAAAATGATTTGAAGTTTATAATAAACAAATGAATGATGAATAGATGGATGGAAAATGATTTCATGTCTTTTTAGTTGTGCAAAAATTTGAGCTACTTGTGTGAGTTTTCCTTAAAATCACCTGAGTTTTAAATTTGACTTCCCTGTGAGTGTTGGGCAGCTTTCGATGTAATTGTTTTCAGCTCTTTTTGTTGAACACTTTTGTGAATATATAAGCTGCTCATTGAACCCGAAAAAGATCAAGATAGTTTCATATCGATTTAATCAATTTATGGAACACCGTGGCAATCTGTGAGACTGAGTTTTTTCGATTTCCACTAGTTTTCAAACTTTTTGTTGGCCGTTGTTCTGGTGCAGTTCTTCAGTAAAACACAATGGTGGGTTATTCCACTCGTGTGGATACCTGTAGTCCTTTGGATGGAAAGTTCGGCTTTAAGAAAAGGACTACCTCTCGTTGAACTACCATGATATTTAGTAGGTGGTGTCCTACTCTGGTCCCTAGTAGTTACTAAGGCTCGATTGGTTACAAACATTTAAAGATTTTAGTTTGTTTTCCCACTCACTCTTTCTCTCTCTGTATCTCTTGGTGATAGTGCAGTTATGCTCATTTTTAGTGGAAGTTTTCTCCTTTTTTCCTTTTTATTTGATTTTGAGTGGAACCAAGGGCAATAATTTTACTTTGGGAATTGCTACACCAGAATACAAGTCAGTTGTTATGCAAACTATGTGGGCCACCTTTTAGTACCGCAAACTGACCCCTTTTTCTTTTTGTTTCCTTGTCCATTTTATTACAGGATGATGGTGATGATGTTGATAGCATGATGTCAGCCTCAAGATTGGTCCTACAGGAGATTTCAGAAACGATTTCGCTCGATTGCTATTGAGTATGAAGAGGGCATCTATGAGGCAGGGGTAAGTCTTTAGTGTGATTTTTCTTTTTGTAGACCATGAGTCGCCATTGGTTTTGACAGCCCTAATTCAATGTCGCTTTTCTTGTGCTTTTGACCATAAAAACATATACGACAATATTGTCCACGCCAGTTGTAACTACACTAAATTTATTTACTCTACTAGCGAGTGATGATGTAGCTTTTTGTGAAACTGTATTTAATTGTAGCTGATATTTTTTTTGATAGAGTAAGCTGTCATGGCGTTAATGGTCATAATTCTGTGTGTGCGCCATGTTGTGCGAATGGTGCAAATTAGACTTGCTGTTTCTTCTTCCTTTCAAACTTTTTGCGTTAATAATCCTTATTTGTTTTGTCTGTCTACTGCAGATTTTCATGGGCACATTTGTGCTGTCTGCTCTCGGAATGTCAATGGTGGCCTGGTCCAGCAGACTCTTCCCGAATTTGCAGAAAGAGGCGGTTGATAGTAGCCACCATGTATGGCCTCACAGTATCTGCAGTGGCTGGTCTTGGATTCACTTCTCTACCGGGCATCACCCAAGAAGAAGCGGAAATTGTTTATAAATTCAGGTGAGGCTAAACGTACATGATGTTACAACTTGGGAGGTGGAAGGTAGAGCATACCTGCTGTCAGTCGTTATTATGCATGTTTCCAGCTTGTAATATTGCAGATTGACAATGTTTGTTTCTTTAAATGCCACATGTATACCGCAACAATACAACTAAGTGGGACAGAAATCAGAATTCTATTTGGTTCCATCAAAATCTATAATCTTGCTTCAAGTCTAGCGATTTCTTTCTGCTTTTGGAGGCAATAAAAATGGTTTTGAAGCTAAAAGAAGTTTCATGCATCTTACTTCCTTTGTTGGTGTCCTAATATTTACTGTGACAGCGCAACGAGGAAGCATGCCGGATCATATCTGGCAGGTTGAGGCTTGTTCTGGGAGGAAAGTCTACAAATCAAGTGAGGACCCTTGCATTCGGACTTTCCATGGCTTTTATTTATTACGTACACATGTCAGTTGTCTTTTGTGGGAAAATTTGACAAATTTGGCTTAACTTTCCCGCTGTGCTCTGAATTTGATAAGAATGACTCTTGATTGATTTTTAGGTTTCTTACGTTTTTTAAGACAGCTGCAAAGGTGATGATTGATGTGATGTACTGATGCTTGTTTTGGTTTTGTTATACATAAGTCTAATACGGAATTTTGTTTTTTCTTTTGGTTTCTGTTTATATTTTTTCAGCCACAGGCAAAGGAAGCTGCGAATCTGTACGAAAACAAATAATTGGAAAAGAAAATGGCAACCAAAGGTTAGTGGACTTTATAAATTTCTTAATGGAAAAAAGTCATTTAGTTAAAATGCAAAAGCTTCTAGTTTAACGTTGTACAGTTTCTAGTTGAAATTGTTTTCTAGTTTTAATAATGTTTAAGTACAGCTTAAAACTATAGTAAAACTATTTTCTGACAAGGACAGCTGTCAGAAAATAGTTAACTATTCATGCTATTGACAGCTACACTTTAAAAAAAAATTGTATCCTAAATGTTCACATGTATATTTACTTATTCAGAATAAAGCTTGAAAATACCTCAAAATACAGCTGTAACATTAGAAACAATGGACATATGTTATTAATCTACAAATTGGCAATATATTATTCATAATTATTCATATATTGTTTTTTTCAAATTATTCCCAATTATTAGGAATTTCAACCTAGTAATTATCCGCAAAATCTGGACTCGATCAATATTAATTTTGGTCTTTTTAACAATATTTCTGTCTTTTTAACAACATTTTTGTCTTTTTAATACTTTTCCTGTCTCTTTCACTTTTTTATCTTTTTTTTGTTTCTTTCTGAAAGCTATTTCGGACAACAACATTCACGCAATACCCATAAAATGGACCCAATCAACATTATTGTTTTATCTTTTTAACACCATTTTTTGTCTTTTCTTTGTCTTGTCTTTTTTTTGTCTTTTTCTCAGGGCTGTTACGGACGATAAGATTTCAACAACGCATCAATCTGGCTGGAGATCAAGCACCAAACGTTGTAATAGGTACATGACTAGCCATAATCACAAGGACGAGATGTTAAAAAAATGAAAGGGTATAATCAGTCATATCATCTGATTGTTAACGTTGATGAGGTCTATTGTGTGTGTTGATATGATGCTTTGGCAACAAACTGTAAAAGTTTTGACATTGCAGTTGTTCCTGAGTCCTTCTGTAAGAATTTCACAAAGTGTGTAACTTCAATCAGAAAGTTACTGGGCCATAAGGACAAGATATCACCTTTCTAGTGTTTTTCCAAATCAATTAACGTAAAATAAGATTAGTATTATAGCAATTATTATATAATCAGTACTTGTAAAGTTATTAGTTTGTATAATAGTCATAACTCAGTTTTCGGTCTGTATAATTAATATTAGTACAATGTTTCGTCTGTATAATTAGGATTATACAGTTTTTAGTACATAAAGTTTTTATTATTCATCTTTGTACAATTAGTATGCATAATCACTATTAATACAGTAATTAGTCTGTGTTATCAGAATTAGCATGGTAATCACTATGTTTAACTAGTACCGATACGCTAATTAGTATAGACAATGAATATTAGTACATATATTTAATCCTTTCAATTGAGTCTGTCGTCAATGCGAGAGGCTTCACAATTTACGTGTAAGGAAATGGGAATGAAGAAACTGGAGAGCTTTCGTACAGACAGTTCACTTTTCCAAGTGATTGGCAGTAAAGCGACGACATTTGCCAAACTTGCCATTTGCGTAAGAAAAGATTTGTGTTGGACAAGCTTTGTCACATGACAACAATAATAAGTCGAGAAAAGAAGGTAAGACCATGCACATATACTGCCAATAAGTACATTTTCCACAAACAAATGTTGAGAGAAATGTCGTTCTGTCCCCGTAAGAACTTTACCACAGAAAAATGAAGGAACAAAACCAAATGCATTGATATTAATATTTTGAATGTGAGTCTCTAATTGTGTGAGAAGATAAGCTTTCATGAAGTCTATGTACCCCAACTTCACTTCTGCTATCAACACGAAGAGCTGTTACAGGTGAGCCTCTTATTCACAGCCTTGGATTAAAAACCCTCTCAACGAATTCTTTTACTCAATATTTCCAGTCCCTCTGTCAACATAAACAGGACTGAAAACACCAACAAACACAAAACTGTCAGGTAAATTTGCTTGAAATGGTTTAACACCCTGTAAACAGCCTATATGCATCCCAATGCAAATCTTCTCCAGGAAGCCACAGTCACTATTCTTTAAACCATCAACCATCACCCCGAATACATGACCACTTTCATCTGTGCATATGCAGCCACACCTTCACCTTTCATTCTTGAAACCCCAAATGATGAAAACCAAAAAAGCACAGGTAGATTGTTTACCGTGACCAACTCAACCGTCTATTCTAATCCACAGCATTGCTAGTTACAATAAGCTAACACAATCTCATTGTGAAATTGAGCACGGCACTCGTTCAGTAAAACCAGGAAACCATTATCGCGGCATTCAGAGTCGATCATGCTCGCACAGAGCTATCAATCAAGTTCCATCGTCTGCAAAAAAAGACAAAAAATGGGAAGACGACAGTATGTGTGTTAAGATACAAGGCTGAACCAAAATGGGAAAATAACAGACTTATCTCTTCCAAAATAGTGTCCTCGCATTGTCGCCCTCAATTTGCACACATAATAGTTCAAGAACCAGACAAGTTACCCAAGAGTTAACGGTAGTAACAAAGGCCATTTCTAATTTAAGTAGTTACAGTAGATTCCATCCATAAAAACAGACAAGCTAAAACTTAACATGTATCACGATAGAAGCCTCATCATAAATAAAACCATTTTACCTTCCAAAGACCGTCATTGAGGTAGTGAAGAGTGTCCACACCAATTCCCTTATTTATGCGCTTGCTGATCTTCACCGCATAACCCTCCAGAAGCATCGACCAGTCAGGTAAATGAGAAATTGTATAATCCAACATACATTCATAATTTAAAAAGACCAAGAAAAAAAAGTTTCAGGAGTTACCGGCTCGAGAAGGGGAGTCCAGAAATGAATTTTTCAAGGAAGAGTTTTAGAACGACACTTTAAATTGTTTAAAGTGCAAAAGCAACTGTGTTGGTCAAGGAAGAAATAACATACATATCAGAAGTAGACATCTTAGTCATCCCAATGGCTAAGGCACTCTCTTTCCCTTCTGACATTACTGCCTGCAAACAAACAGTAAGTTTTTTAATTTTAGTACATGTAGTCCAGCTTCAATCATCAGCTAATAACCTGCTCTTTTATGTTAAACTCCCAAAATAACTCTTCATTCCTTTCTAATGTTGCAACACACTGAAAGAGCGGAGTTACATAACATACAAATAAGGCCAATTCCAGCATCTTAATGATTTTGTTCCTGATATCTGTTATTATCAGACAATTTGGCAACATAACTCAATATCCGATATTACTGACAACCGACAGCTACCCCACACATTTGGCTCAAATTAACCCTCATACCTCTGCTGATTCTAGCCAAACATAGTTCATTCCAAATATAGTTCATTCTCTATTTCCATTTCGATTTTCTGCACTTTCCGAGAACTGCGATTATTATTGCACACCAACAATCGCATCATTCTCTCCTTCGTATCGCCCAAATTTTAGGCAGATGCAACTTGTTTAAGCCCTAAACTTCTCAGCAATTCCTGTAATCTGTTCTACATCAAAAACCCAAGATCTTCAGAATTAGCTCATGACTCACCACTGGTGCATCTGCGCCGACATCACTATCCAGCGCTCCTCCTTTGGATGTAAGGCCTGGGCACATTATATTGGCACCTGCCATGACAAACTTAATAGCTCCACGATCCACTTGAACTTTTTTCATGATATCCGGATCTGCAAACAACAACAACCAAAAAAAACCATAAAAACAAATGGCAATTTGGAAGGTAAATGTGGTAGGCAGTTTCAAGAATAACAGAATTAATGAAAATATAAATAACCGAACACTGCGGGCTCCACTCCATTCAGCGGCCAAAAGTGGTCATGTCTAACGCAAATGCTATGCCGTATGGAAACGTGCCAACCCTGTAAATGGACACCGTACAAAATCTTAATACAAGACTAAATGAGCAACAAGAATGCCAGACCAGCAAAATAATGCTATTGGAACAACAAGTAACCATGGGTCCATCATTGAAATAAAACAAGCAGCAGGCCCATGCTATGTCTCTCTCCTCTAAAAGAAAGGTCATCCATGTTCTTTTATTTGCAAATGCAACAAACAGCCATGAACTTAAGTCAGCAATAAACAATTTTTATTGATAGAAATATCTTTGTTAGCACAGTCCCTTCAAAAAGCCTTCTGTTCTGTGGTACATCGTGAGTAGATTTGCAGCTCCCATCTTTCACCAGTTTGATAAAACACAAGTTAAAGTACTCACATTGATGAAGCAAACGAAGAGTTGGCATATAAGGTCCATCACGGATGTTGAAAAATAATGGGACATTATTCACAACAACAAGGTTTATGTGGTTCTGACTGCATCACCCAAACTCCAGCTCCAGCCTCAGTTGCCTTCTTTCTTGTTTCTTTGTAGATAGCAACTGCCAGAAACAGAGGGGTTCCCGTACCAAACAAATTAACAACATATATGAGGATTTCATCTCCCATCTCAAACCCATTTAAAAAGGAAAACATCTTAAAAACTCTTCTCCCATGGTTGTATCAATGTTCCTTCAACAGGAGCAGAAAAACAAATATCTCGTGATCGACACTGGGCTCAGCAAATGGTCAATGTGGGAGATATCCCAACTTTATTTAAGGACGGTCATTTGCTTCAGCGATACATGCTCAGAATTTCAACCAAGAAATACAGTCAACAAATATCACATTAGAGAATGAGATGCAGACTAATTCTAAAACGCTCAGCAGCAAATTGTAAAAACTCACCATTTTGCAACGATCAAAGGAGATTTCTTAGGTAACAAGTCATCTAATATTGGCTCCAAAAGTGGATACTGGAACCACAAGCACCCTGGAAGACTCCTCAGAATGCTTCTAGTGCACAAATATGTACATCGTCAAATTGTTCGCTAGAAAAGTAACTTAAAAACCACAAGGTCCAAAGCTCCTACTCTCTGATTAACGATGCAAATTTATGATTCTCACAAGATTGCAAATATTGTTGAAAACCAAAATTGTTGCATCTACAGAGAGCATCTCTAAAATATGCTCGGCCAGACTAATGATGAGAGGCAAAAGATTGGTCAAGAAAGCAAGACCTATCATAGTTTTGAAGACTATATTTTCACAAATCTGGTGCAATTACAAAGTCAAAGAGACTCACCTCTTCTGCTATGCTTTGTCGAATCTTTCGTTGAACCGATGCCTTGACTTGATTCTGTCCAGCCACTTCCTCAGTGGAAAACCTAAAGCAAATCAAATTGAACAATGCACATTTATGTAAGCCTCAGATGCAGGGAAGGGAAGACAGCAGGGTATGCGTATTCAAACTGGTGAAGAAATTTTTTCTTCAAATTTATCGTGCAAACTTTTTCAATTCCATTTCTCTTCTGAACTTTTTTCACGATTTCAACACAGAACTTGGGCAACAATGATTTCTTATGTGACAAAACAACACGTAACAGACCGATCAAGTTCATATAAGGGTGCTTCTCTCAACAGCAAAGGATGTGCGCGATGGAAACACAGGAGACTGTAAAAAGCAAGTTACTTCCTGACATGGGGAATTATAGCAAGACGTTGTGAACGAGGACTAAATTCCTTACTGGAATACTTTGCAAAAAGTTAAAGCAATCAAATGAAAATTTGCACTTACTTCTTGAACATGTCGATAATATGGAATTTGGTATGAGAAATAAAAGTTTGCAGAAAAGAGCTATACGGATGCTTAAATTCGCACGCGTCAAAAACAAGTCCAGTTAATTGTTTTCACCAGAACATCTTGGAGATAGGATAAATGAATGAAAAGAATTAATGATGTGTTTCCAAGCGCTAAACAGTTACAAGTAAATGAAAAGCAGTATGATAAAAGTAATAAATCAAGAAAACTGGCTCAAAAATTAGGCGGTTAATGTACAACGTATTTCCAAAGTACTCATTTCTCTACGGTAGTTTCAATATACGTAAAGTCTACAGCTGAGAGATAGGACTACTAGAAACAGCTGTGATAGTTCATAACTTCACTTTGGCAACTTGTCATAAACTCGTAATGCCGGCCCGAATAAGTCCCCTTCGAGCAGCATCACATTATCTGGGCGGGATACAGAATGTTTACAGGGTCTGCCCGTCTTCAACCGCGTCATTCCATTGGATAATTTATTTTTAAAACCTATTCAAAGACTTTTTATTGGTCAGTTTCATTTTTTTTCATTTTACTTCGACGCGGGCGGCTGTGCCGGTTGGAAGGTCTGAACGAGGTCTTTTCTAACGGTTCACTACATTTGCTGCAAAACAGGAAATCTGAATCGTTCTGTCCTCATTGAGTAACTTAGGGAAATTTACAGTAAACATTATCATTTTTTTTTGTGGAATTTGCTTTTCTGCTTACTACTGTGGAAAGGAAAGAATCTTGACAGAATTTTCTTTTCTCTGTTGGAACAATGTACGGCTTTGAAGCAATGACTTTTAACATCAAGGATGGGTACCTAGAAGCCATCTTGCGAGGCTACAGAGCCGGGCTCTTGACTGCAGCTGATTACAACAATCTCTGTCAGTGTGAAACTCTCGATGATATTAAGCTCCATCTGACAGGCACTGATTATGGATCGTTTCTTCAAAATGGTAATATGCTGTTTTGTGTCAGAATCTCTTTCGCCTGATTGTTCTGAATCGATGTGTCTTCCAGCCAGAACCTGGTATCTTGAAAGCTGCTTCGAGCGTCATCTTCTGGTTTCAAGCAGTAATGATTTGATTTTTCAGATGGCTGTGTTAAGGAATGGCTCAGATTCTTATATCGGAAGGTTTGTCGCATGCAGAGCCATCACCCTTGCAGACAACAACTATTGTTGAGAAGTGCACTCAGAAGCTGGTTGATGAATACAACCACATGCGATCACAGGCGAGCGAACCACTTGCAACTTTCCTCGACTACATCACGTAAGAGATTTTTGAGGATCCACTGTAAGAGATCATGGAGTTGAGTAAGGATGGCTATGTTAGCTTCTTCAGATCGAGATTGCAGTACAAGAGACTCATACTTTCATGCATTTGATCCCAATATTGACATAGTGATGCCGATGTTGATGTGTTTTACTGTTTATGCCTTTCTATGTGTTCTGCAGGTATGGTCATATGATCGACAATGTTGTTCTGATTGTTACAGGCACTCTCCATGAAAGAGATGTTCAGGAATTGCTCGACAAATGCCATCCATTAGGCATGTTTGACAGGTATGGTTGGTTGATCACATAATCATTGCCTTCATATTCTTCTGAAGCCGTTAATGTTTTCATTCAATCATGTTGGTCAACACACTGCTCTTTTGCAGATAGATGACTATTTTCTAGGAGGATATATCTTGCTGCCTTTCTTAGCTTCTAAGTTCCTAAGTTAGGCCTTCTCTTGTTTTCTTTTTGCGATTCTTCCTGCAGCATTGCAACTCTTGCAGTAGCACAAAATATGAGGGAGCTATACCGGTTAGTTCTAGTGGATACACCGCTGGCTCCTTATTTTTCAGAATGCATAACATCAGAGGTATGTCCACTTGTTGTATCATAAGGGACTAGTCTATGTACATCGTATAATTGCTATTCACATGCCTGTATCAAATTTCTGAAATTAAGTTGTGTTACAATTCTTTATGCATAGCGAGGTAGTACAATCTCAAGGACACTGACAGAGACAACTCTGGTGATTACTTTGTTGAGAGGATATGTGAATTTGCTTTGCTCTTTTTTTTTGCTCTTTGGTATTGCTGTCACCTCACTTGCAAGCACTGGCATGGCTGATCACTACTTTTTCATTGCCTGCTTGTAGGATTTCCAGCTTAAATTTTTGTTCGTGTTTGATCGGCAGTGCAATCTTGGGATTTTCCTTATGCATATTTCTAGTAGACTGGATGTTTTTCTCATGCATATTTCTAGTAGACTGGATGTTTTTCTCACTGGGATTTGATTACCTGATGAAGCAATGGATCTGTTTCCAGCAAAACGAGATCTAAGTTCACAAATTACATGGCAGCATCTGCTATCCGTTACTTGTACACTGTATGCCTCCTGTTGTGTGAACAACCTTCTTACGATATTATCTGTTTAGAGTTAATTACATTTAGTCAGCATACCTGTGGTTCTTTAATTCTTCTATTATCCGCTATCTTTTCAGTTTAATGTTATTCTTCGTACTTCCTGATTTCCAGGATTTGGATGACATGAATATCGAGATTATGCGAAATACTTTGTATAAGGCATACTTGGAAGATTTTAACAAGTTTTGTGAGGTACGTGTGCATGAACTGCCACACATGATTCCTTTTACGCAACATAACTTGTTTTTTCTTGTTACGTTTATGGATTTCTTAGACTCTTTGATTTTGATAAAATTGGTACTTGCTGGGGTTTCATCCGTTCACTTTTGAGTAATAACTGACTTTCGATTACCTTAATTCTAACCCCCTTGCACACTTGCAGAAACTTGGGGGAGCAACTGCAGAAATAATGTGTGACCTCCTGGCATTTGAAGCTGATCGCCGTGCTGTGAACATCACAATCAACAGGTACTGGCTTTGCAATTTGCAGTGGCGAATGTGCTGTAGAGATGTGCTCTTCTAGGTCATTGTTTGTGCATTTTGTGTCTGATATGAGTATCTGTTTATAATTTGATTGTGTTTGTTAGAGAGTTACTATGATGCCCGTGTCCTCATGAAGGGCACTGCTTCATTTTTCTGACCATTGGTCCATTTTAGCCTACTTGTACTTATCGCAAGGGCTACAAGGGACCATTCAGTAGTTGGAGCAAGAATGAACTTTTCTGCTAATAGGCCATTGACTTGCAACATAGAACATTGAGCCTTATCGAACTAGGTTTCGAGAATTATTTTTTGTTTTTTGTGTTACTTTTCTGGAACACAATCAATTCGTTCATGCAATTGTATTATGCCATGTGCATTTTTTATGTGAAAGTTTGTTTCTCATCTCTAATGTTGGGTTTGAAATTCGAGTAGATTTTTTTTTGTTTTTTATTTTACTTTTGTGTAAAAGACCCATCCTTTCTTGCTATTGATAATGCCACGCATCTCATGTGTGAGTTTGTTTTTCCACTCACCTCTAGTATTGGGTTTGACCTTTTAGTTCTTTTTCTTTTCGAATGTTTTTGCAAATGTTTCTTGTTTGAGCAGTATTGGGACAGAGCTGACACGCGATGACAGAAGGAAGTTATACTCCAATTTTGGTCTCTTGTAAGTTTCTGTACTGAACAGTTTTCTTTGTAATTGCAGTTTAAGAGGATGCACAGCAGTTTAAAAGGATTCTCAAGCTTTCTTATTGGTTATCCGATTTTCCTACTTTATGTTCAAAGGGCTCAAAATTGCGCAGGTTCTCGACAAAATCTTTCTTTGTGTTGTAATGTGCACTTTTGCTGTCATTTGATCTCTGTTATTGTGGAGGCTTTGGGTTGAGTTTTTACTCAATTTGAAGTAATTTTATGTCGAATTTTTATTCCAGTAGTTGGCATGGTGGATTGAAATTTATTTTATATGGTTTGTAATTTTTTACATTGTATATGGCAGGTATCCGTATGGACATGAGGAATTAGCCACTTGCGAGGACTTCGACCAGGTGGTTGTCAGCTGTGCCCTTCTCACAATATTTTAATGACTTGGGATTACGTGTGGTGTCTGTCTGGTTTTTGGCGGTTCACGAGTAAAGTGCAATAGTCTGAATTTTACTGATCAATGAGAAAATGCTTTGGAAGTTTTAATTTAAACACTGAGTATTTCAGAGGGATTGTTAGGTGCCCGAAAATGGAAAACTGTGTCATTGGGGCGTGAGGTTTGCTGCAGTCATCATGCCCCAATTTCCAACTTTTGTCCAACTATGTTTCTCTCCCAGTTCACAACTTGGGGCATTGTTTGGAAACTGATGAGTTCTGTTACGTCTTGTGATTGAGTGTAATGACACCCATTGGTCATATAACTTCCATGTCTTTTCTGGCTGTGCTGCTGTGTCACCAGGCTTTGTTTCTACAATCTAAATTGGGGTTGTCAAAACAGCTGATAGATGGTGACGTCCTCATGGTAGTTTAGCAGTGTACCATTTTGACCTAGTATTGAGATACATTTCAACTTCCCTTGTCAGATGTCTCTGTTCTAATTTGTATATTGACAATTCTTTCTAATTCCCATAGCCTTAAACCTGCAAAATATTTGCCTGGACAGTTCGATATAGTTTTTGGTGTTTGATTAGCAATTGACCCCCATTTTGCCTGAATTACCAGAAAATTTCAGATGGATGAGACTAATGGTTTAATTGATGCATTTCCTTAGATTTTTTGCGATCTTAGTTTTCTCTCTGTTTTAGCTGGCTGCTGTTAGTTGATGGCAGGACATGCATTGTAGGTAGTAGTACAGTTTATGGACCAAGTCTAACGATGCATATGATATGATATGGTTTTGATTTGGTTTTTTGCAATACGCATAAATTTGGGTTATTGAGAGTGTCTCTCTCATATCAATAGTGGCCGAAATTTCCATTCTTTGGATCTGACTTTCTAGTGTAGTTGTACGGGCAATAGAACTGCTATCCTCCCACGACAAAGTATGCAGTGAAAATTGTGGAATATCTTGTGATGGGCATTCTGTTCTGGTTGAATCCAAGTCAACATCACAGAAACTGATGAATTGTCGCAGCTAAGATTATTTTTGTCGCCTGTTATATAAGCTTAACTGTGCCGGTCAATGTATAGTCTGACAGGAACTGTGCATCATGTCATTGTGCAGAAGCTGGTGTTTGTTTGTTTTTTTTTTTTTTGCCACTTTTCTCTTTATGTCAGCATCCAGGTTTCAGCTCGGATGAGTTTTTTTTGTCCCATGCTTATGTTTGTGAAATCTGCAATTCTGTATGGGCGATACAAATAGGTTTATGTGTTTTTTTGTGTTTAGAAGTCCATGGTCTGGCTTCGTGTTATGGATTTAACCCAAGTTCTTGCTCCGATGGCTAATCAAATTACTTCCAACAAAAGATAATGTAAAACCGAGTTGTGGGTACATGTCCCTCCAATAGTGTGTGAGGTGATGTCATGCACATGATGCTAACACGGTCACTTTTAGTCGCTGCACAGGTTAGAGCAGCGATGGAAAAATATCCGCCATACAATTCAATCTTTACAAAGTTGTCATTTGGGGAGAGCCAAATGCTGGACAAGGCCTTTTATGAGGAGGAAGTGAAGAGACTGACTCTCGCGTTTGAGCAACAGGTATGCTTTTCATCAGAAGTTTGGATGCTTTTCTGGCCGTGGTTTGATGTGAGAAACATTGGAATTTTTGTTTTCTCCATGTTTGCCTGTTATTTCAGAATGTTGATGCCTTGTTTATGAAAATTTAGTTAGTTTTACTTCTGTTTTTTTCCGATGGGAAGCAGTCATGTTTTCAATGCTATTGATGTTGAGTCAAGGCTTGTTTTTGAAGCTGCCCGGGATGCTTATGAATGCCTGTGTTTTGCCTCTTTTTTTTTGTAAAGTTTGGAGATCATTAAACTTTCCTTTCCTAATTGCAGTTTCATTATGGAGTATTCTTTTCCTACGTGAGGCTGCGAGAACAGGAGATTCGCAATCTTATGTGGATTTCAGAGTGCGTTGCGCAGAGTCAGAAATCTCGTATTCATGACGGTATTGTGTTTATTTTTTAGAACTGTGATGCAAAAGTGATGTTGTTTGTTAGTGAGTAATGGGCTCTTTCTTTCAGAAGTATCTAAAAGAGATTTGTATTTGCTTATAAACATCCGTTGCATATTGAACAGCAAGTCAGCTTTCAGTATTCTTAATTTTCTCAGGATCCTTTTTAAAGTCTTACGCTAGTGGCTGGCCATTCCCACCTCAAATAGGATCCTGATATTGTATATTGTCATTTTACCCTTGTATCATTGACCATCTGTCGTGAATCTGTCTAGTTTTGTTATCAAGCTTGGTAATCCCTGGGAATGTGCTCGTTAATTGTTGCTTATCAATTGTTGTCCAGACTGTCATATATGGCATTTTGGAAAGCATTGAAGGAAGATTTTAGACAACATACCCTTTGATTTATCTGTCAAAAGCTGGCCGTTGTAGCCCGCTAATGATTGTGTCCGTAGATTCTCTAAGCATTCTTGATTCCTTTTTGAGTATTGCCGTATTGTAGTCAACAACTTCTGGGTTCTTGACATCTTGCAAAATGTAGCCAAATATAATTTTTTCAAGTGCTGGTGCAGCGGTTGATTCCTTTGAGGCGATTCAAGATTTCATATGCTGTTGTGTCACCTGCTAAATAATCTATTTACACGTACATGAAATTGCTCGCCTGTGAAGATCTTATTTTTTCTGCATATCCATGTTCCACCACAATTTTTTTTTGTTGTAGAAGTGTTTTCGAACACCTGGATACCATGCTTTGTGGTTACGTTGATTATTTATTTGGGAAGTAATTACTGTTATGACTGTTTCCACTTTATGTGGATTTTGCAAGTGGTTTTTGTAATGGTTTAGGTGCAAAGCTGATGAATAAGCTTAAATAAATCTGAAAATAATTGCTAATATGACTTCTACAAATCATTCTTTCCCCAAATATGTTTGGAAGAATTGAAGTTAGCTTCAAACTATGCCGTTTTTTGTATTAAGATGTTTATCCAAGCTGGGATTGCAGCAGGCCTGTCATCTCCAAATTCATGCTGTGACAGAAGCAATGTTTTCCAACCTGTTTCTTTTTATTTTTTATATCTTCTATCAAATAATATTAATGTGTCAAATTGTTCATTTCACAAGGTGAGACAGCTGGGAACTGCGGGCTGCTGAAATAGTTTTGAGGAACAGTGCTTGCGAAAATGACCACCTTATGCCAGCCAGCCCAGGGTATAAGTAAAAGTCAAAACTCACTCCTTAATAAGATGTCACAGTTGCTTAATCTTGATTAGTTATGGCGGCTTTATTACCCCCTCACGACTAACGCCGGTACGCACGAAGTTAATGAGGACATATGTCAATATATCTTTTAACCAATTGTTTGCGACATCCATTTCAACCTATACTGATTCACTACACCTTGCATTGTCTAGCTTTGGTGTCCGCTTCTCCATTAAAATAGACATTTGTCCATGTCTACTCAACGAACTTTTAATTGGCCTGTTGTGATGGAGATGTAAGATTCTCTCCGCCCGTTTGGCGTTCTCCAGGTCACGCATGCACGGAGAAAAGCTGGGTTACATCGTCGAAAATGTTGATTCTGAAAGCCATACATGTACCATTCTTTGCTGTCGACAAACTCTCCACCATATTGAATGTGACCTTCAACTTTAGGCCAGACATCATACATTCATTCGTCACTTCCATCGTGGGTAGTTTCACCCAGTCAGTCATGTGGAGCACGTCCCCTCTGCTCCAGGACTATCCTTGGGAATTTAATAAAAGGTTGGAGCTTTGGAAGTGATCAGGTGCCCTTCTAGGCTTTTTAAGACTTGTAAGCTACCTGAATGAAAAACTAGGTCTTTGCACGGTTGGAAATCACTCGAAAAGGAAAGAATACATTTTGACGCACAAATACTGAAATGTAAATACGAGGGAGGATCTCAATATACCAAACTAACTCGGAACTATCTCTAATTCATGAAAATGATAAGGGACATAGAGGAAAGGAAGAGGGGCAGAGAGGAGAGAGGGAGATGGAGAGGGAAGTTGGAAACAATCCCTGTCCAATATCTTTTAGCAGCGTGATGTAACCCATTCAAACACCAAGACCCCCAACCAACCCACATTTATTAATGAATCGTTCACAAAAGATGTCATATGAAAAGTTTTTTGTCTGACCGAAGGTACGACCGATAATGTTGCGGATAGAGACACTGAGAAAACAAAATCTGAAAAAAAAAATAACAACGAAATTAAAAAGTTACTGCGACTTTGGAAAACTACGAAACATCAACATCAATGAATGAGAATAAATGTTAATTCGCATCGAAAAAATAAAAAGAAGGCAAACTCAAGGTTTGCCTTGAATAATGGAAAACAAAATATGGACATCGACTTACGGCCTCTTGTTAAAATCCATTAAATAGTTTTTTTTTTTTAAGTCATAATTCTACCCATCGTATTCCCAGGACCTATACATTGACAAACTATTATCTTCGCTATCTGATTCAGATATCGTTTCTTTCCCTTTAGAATCAATACTTTCCTCTACCTTCTTCGGTTTTCTCCTCCTCCTCGGTTTTACCACATCCCCAATTTCCACGGATTCCACACTAACTGCAACCAATTCAATTACCCCATTTTCACCCACTTTTTGATTGGATTTTTTCCTTAATTTTCTCCTGGTACCAGTCTCTCCCTCTCCCTCTTCGATACCTTCAACAATTTCTTCGACCTTTCCTTCTCCCTCTTTTCCGTCAGACGCAACCGTGAACTTCTTGCTCGACCTTTTCACCATCTCTTTTGTCTTTTCTTTATCCACATTCACCAGATTGGACTCTACTACCTCTTCGACCCCCTCTCCTCCCTTTCTACCATCAGTACCTTTCTTACCCGCTTTCTTCCTCACCTTTTCCTCCCCACTCACACTCTTCTCTCCAACCGCTTCTTTCTCTCCTCCTCTCACACCTCCCTCGGTCTCCGTCCGGTTCGAATTGTTCACAACCTCTCCTTCCTCTCCTCCTTTTCCTCCAGGCTCCTCTACCTCACTAATATTGTCGACTTTATCGCCTCCCTCCTTCCTTCCTTCCTCCTTCCTTCTTCTCATCTTGGGAGTTTTCACAGCAACCTCTCCCTCTCCTCCTCCCAACAAATTTGTTACCTTTTTCGACTTTTTGCTGACCTCTACCACATCTCCTCCTCCTTCCATCTTCACTTTCTTTGTAGTTTTTGAGGGCATTACCTCTCCCTCCTCTGCCTCTTCCCTTCTCTCTACCACTGTACTCTCCACCTCATTCTTTGGTTCCTTCACCCCTGTTGTGCTTCCACTTACCTCCACACTATTCACCTTCCCTCCCTCCCCACTCTCAGCCCCACCCTCATTTTCCGAAGACTTCCTCTTCACTCTCCTCTGCTTCCCCTCTGTAGAAATCCTATCCCTCTTACTCTCTCCCCCCACTTCCTTCTCTCCCTCCTCTCCCTTCCCTCCTCCAATACCAGTCGTCTGTACTTTTTCAAGTTCTCCACCAAACTTTTCTGCGATCCTCTCCTCCACTATCCCCCCACCTTCGAAGGCGACTACCTCCTCTTTTCCTTTCAACTTCCTCTCCTCTTCTTCCTCTTCCTCCTCCTCCATAGAACCTGCCACGAGTTCTCTTTTCAACTCCTCCAAGCTTATCTCTCTCATTGTCCGTCTTTTCTCTGTCCCACCTATCCCTCCTCTCTCCTCTCTCCTCCCTCCCCATTCATTTCTCCTCCCTCCTCTCTCGTCAGTCACCGCTTGGAATCCCCACTGGCCCTCACTTGCCCCTCTTTGTCCTCTTTCTCCTCGTTCCCCCATCTCCCCTCCTCTCTCTCCTCTCTCGCCTCGCACCCAGCTCTCTCCTCTCTCTCCTCCTTTGCCAGGTGTCAAATAATCAGTGGTCAAAAGCTCCCCACTCCTCCCACTGCTTCCCTCCGTGGCCATCACTATCACCTCCGGCCTCTTGTTGCTGTACTTCTGTACCGCCTTCTGTACAGCCGACCCCACCGCCCGCTCCACGGAGGAGAGGGAAGCCGTCCTGTAGCACACAACAGTTTACAACAAAAGGCTTCCGTTAAAGGGTTTCCATGCGCCGAAACTTAAACACACGATCTTTCTCATTCACGGCATTGTTTTTTTTCCTTGGGAGAAATGAAAAACATAAAGCACATACAACCAAATTTCTCCCAGTGTCCAACCTCTTCCCACCTTAGCCTCTCTCTATAAACTCCTTTACGCTCCCTTTCCCTCCCTCCCTCCTTCCCTCCCCCCCCCCCCCCCCCCCCCCCCCCCCCCCCCCCCCCCCCCCCCCTCCCTCCCTCCCCCCCTCCCCCTCCCCTCCCTCCCTCCCTCCCCTTCCACCCCCCCTCCCTCCCCACCTGTCGCATCCTCCCAGGGCCCCCTTGGCCGCCTGCTGCATGTGCTGCTGCAGCCTCCCTCCGTCCAGCCAGAGGCACCGGCTGGTAAGCTTCACCAACCCGCTCATGCCCACACTCGCTATCTCTGCACCCCCCTCGCCCTCTCCCTCTCCTGCGTCTCCCTCTCCTCCCTGGAAACCGCTGGATTTCAGAGGGTTTCTCTGCACTTCGACACTGGGAGTAGGGAGAGGGGAGAGGGAGAGGCGAGGGAGACGGGAGAGAGATGGGATGAAGGGAGAGAGATTGGGGAGAGAGGTGAGAGGCGGAGGAGGGAGAGAACAGTCAGGCAAAAAACGATGATACATCTCACTGCATTGTACCCATTTTATACCCACACCTGCCTCTAAAAACAGTGTTTTTATTACCATAAGAGGTTTTTTTCACCGATTTTGTGTATTATCTGGCTCAAAATATACCTTTAATCTGATAGGTTCAAACTCAATTTAACACATTTAATTTACAGCTCTCTGTCAGTGTCTCTCTCCACCCTAGGATATAAATGCACCCTCGATACGCGAAATTCATAAGAGATATCCACACTATTTTCGAATCAATTTCACTAAAGCGAATTCAAAAGAGCAAAATCAATTCTAAAAGTTTCAAATTCTGTCTAAGTGTCATTTTTCTTGTCCCCGTCAGCAACAACTGTACATACACAAACTAGTGTGGCATATCGATTTAATTCTATCGGTGCCTTTGAGGGGGATTTCCCGACAACACAGTTTCGCACTAGTTATCTTAATCGGTCACTGAACTTACACCATATTTAGAAACAAATATTCATTAAAACATTGCCTCCAACCAACATCTGAAAATATGAAAATATTTTGTTGATGGTAAATAAACTAATAGAAAGGCCACACTAAATTGGGAAACCTAATTTCAGTCATCCAAAACCCTCCTATATGACTCCTCTGGTCCCTCTTGTTTACGCCCTGGTACCATCTAAAAACAAATGGTTTTTTGTTTCCAACAGCTTGCGGTGCTTTCTATGGTGTATACGTTTTTTTTTCCTTTAATTTTCAGCGAACAGCCACAAAAGATGATCACAACAATACCAGGCGGTCTCTGTTGTTTTCACCTGATAATCACCAGTCCCTCCAAAGCAATTTTCATTCTTTCTCGAATCGCCAGGTCTTGAGCGTTTCCAAAGGCCCTGTCACCATCGTTGTACATCGTCTGATGGAGACAGACAAAAATTGCAGAATGAGACAAACAAAATGAGAAAACAAATTATTAGCGCGGTGGAGCTGGCAAAAGAAGCCAAAAGAGCGTCAAACGAGATACTTAACAAGGAATAAACAAAGGACATTTGTGAATCCCAAAACGCAACAAAATAGAAAAATGGAAAATAGAGATAAACAGAATAATGACAAGTGTGTGTAAGAGAGAGAGACGAAACAACGGCTAGGAAAGTGAAAGAAACAAAAGGAAAGAATAAAAAGATGAGTTATTTAGATACTTGGAAATAAGGAGAGGGGGGGAGTGGAATAAATGAGTAGACAAATGGGTATGTTTAATTCCAACTACATCCCCTTTAAACGGAATAAATAAAAAAAACCAAAAAAAAAAGAGATATAATAAGAAATAAAGACGATGAATCGTTTTATTACCTCGAGCTTCTCTTTCCCCAAAAATGAAAACCCATTTGATAGAACCCTTCCATTTCGGAGGGGAGAGACTCCCAACATCTCCCCATTTTTAATCACCTGCAGGAAAAAAAAAAGTTTCTAAGTGCACTCGAATCAGCTAAAAAAAAGTTTCGTCACAAATAATCTCATAGGTACTCATCATCGTAGTCATTGGGGCATAATTATTGGTCGATCTTTTTTATTTGGACTTGATATAATGGGTTTGATAAAGAAAAGAAAAAACGGAAACATCGAAGGAACCAATAACAACAATAGCATAATATAAACAAAAATATCAGTTTCCAAAATCTGTTTTCAAATCACAATTTCAAGTCCTAAAGAACCCTAGAAACCCATTTAAAGCACATATTTTTTCCTTGGAGAGATCTTTTCGTATAAGAACTCAAAAAAAAAATGGAAATAGACATGCAACCAGTTTAGAGAGTCAAGCGAATAAAGAAAAAAAAACAGGACTAAAAAGGATTCTGATGGAATAATTCAAAAAAACAAAGGATTTAAGAGAAATTTGATGCATATTTCCAACACAAAATCATGTGAACGTCTAAAATATGTGAGATTTAAGAGAAAAAATATGTGTATACATGTGTTGTACGTATGTATGCGTGTGGGTGCGTGGGTGGTATGTATGTATGTACATATGTTTGTATGCATGCATGTATCTTATATGTCTGTCTGTATGCATATGCATGTATGCAAGTATGTATGTATACATGCACATATGTATATATGTATGTATGTATGCATGCATGTATATATATATAAGTATGCATGCGTGTATGTATGTATGTATGCATGCGTGTATGTATGTATGTATGCATGCATGTTTGTATATATGTATGAATGTAACATATGTATGTATGCATGTATGTATGTATGTTGTATGTATGTTGCATGTATGTATATACATATGTTGTATGTATATATGTATTCTCACAGTAGTGTGTCGAATTCCTTGTCTCCGAGCCAGCTGCTCGTGCTCCTTCATAAAACACATTTCTCCATGGATTGGCAAAAAGTGTTGCGGCTTTACTAACCGGATTATCTCCTCCTGTTCAAAAACAAAAACAAAGACAACAATCGGAAAACCTTCTTTTTCACACCCAAAAAACCAAAAAGGGATTTTTTTGATACCATTTCTCTATAAATTTATGAAAAGATTGGTAACAATTTCCGGGACGGAATCACCAACCCGCTTTCTTCTAAAGAAAACTGATGAGTTGACATCGTTTTTCTGTGAATCTGTGAAAACAGATGGTTCAATTTAAAAAAAAAAACCCCCTCTTTCTTCACACGAAGGAAATAAAAAAGAGCAGATTCGCTGAAAATGCATCGGTTTCAGTGCCTGGATAACTTCCTCCTCTTCTGTCTTCAAAAATAAATAAATAAAAGTTTAGTTGACAGATTGTTTTTCCATCAAATCTGATAAAAAAGTGCAGCGGTTTTTATAAAATAATTTGTCTCTTTTTCTTTTAAATCATCCAAGAACAATAGAATAATTTAAAATAAAAGATATTAACAATAAAAGAATAGATAAAAAAATGAAGGGATTGGAAAACGATACGGAATGCAAACTGGTGTTTGAATGACAGCACAAACTCTATAAAAACTGCCCGAACGTTAAAAAAAAAAAACTTAAAAACCCTTTTACCTCTCCTCACCCACCCCAAAAAAACCAATACAAACAAGACCCAAAAAAAGGACCCTAGATTAAAATCCTCCATCGAACCGAACCATACCAAACTCCTCAAAACATTCGCAAGATAAGAAAAACATAGTCTTCCAACCAAAAACAAGTTCCGATACAAATAAGTTAAGAAACATGAGCAAATTTAGCAAGTAATATCACTAAAAAAAGAAGAAAAGAAGGAGAGAAGAGAAGTTTGACCTGTTCCCCACTAACAAAAGAAGAAAAAAAGGGAGAGGAGTGAAAATTGAGCAGTTCCCGCTATAAAAGAAGAAAAAGAAGGAGAGAGGAGAAATATGAGCTGTTCCCCACTATAAAAGAAGAAAAAGAAGGAGAGAAGAGAAAAATGACCTGCTCCCCACTATAGGCGTGTCCGGAAGTGTGCAGGTTGGCCTCCCTGCCCTGCAGAATCCTTGGCCCGAGATCGGAAATCCGGTTCATCATCTTCACAACTCGCTTCTCGTTGCCCGGGATCATCTGCAAAAGACAAAACGTAAAAAAGGACAAAAAAAGAAAAAAAAAAAAGACAAACACAGAAAGGACAAAAAAAAGAGGACAAAAAAAGAAAAGGAAAAAAAGAAAAGACAAAGACAAAAAGGGTCTTAAAAACAATTGAATGAATGAAAAGTTATGAAAAATGGGTAACGAGCGTTTTCTAAGAGCTGTGACCCGTCCAAATGAGCTGACAATGGAACAAATCTGAAAAGAAAAATGAACCAAACTAAGGAAAACAAGAGAAATGGAACGAAACTCCTATATTCCCCTTCTCTGCCCTACATCCCACCCTCTCCCTCTCCCTCTCCCTCCCCCTCCTTCCCCTCCTCCCCCCCTTCTCCCTCTCGCACTCCCTCCCTCCTCCCCTGCGCCCCTCACCTCACCCTCCCTCTCCTTTCCCGTCAAATCATCCAAACAAAAGAACTGCCGTGCCCCCCTCTGTCTGCCCCTCTCTCTCCCCTCAACCCCTCGCTCCCTCATCCCCTCTTTCCCCCTCTCTCTCCCTCTCCCTCCCCCCACCTTGGCAGAGTAGAAGACGAGGTCGTCGCGGTGGAGGCGGAGGAGGCGAGAGGAGCCGAGGGAGGCAAGGTTAAGGGCCGCCCGGGGCTCCGCCTGGGGGGGAGAAGGGAGGGAGAGGGAGGGAGGGCGGGGGGTGAGAGAGGGGAGGGAGGGAGTGGGGAAGGGAAGAGGGGGGAGCGGGAGTGGGGAGGGGAGGGGGAGAGGGGAGAGAGGAGAGGAGGATGGTAAGAGCGGAGGAGCGGAGGAGGGAAGGAGGGCAAGAGGGGAGGGGGGGAGGAAGGGAGGGGAGAGGAGAGGGCGATAGGTGTACCTGGGATCCCGTGGTGACTACAATGAGTTCCCGGGGTGAAAATGAGTTCATGTCCTCCGCCCGAACCTGCCATGTGGCGCAGCGGGAGAGAAGGGAGAGACTTGGGAAGGAGGCGCGGGGGAAACCCCCCATTTCCTATGCAACTAACTACTTCCACCCTCTCCTATGGCAACGAAACATAATAATAGTAGCAAGAATAATGACAATAATAATAAATAAAAGCCCAAAAAGGAGGGTGGAGAAGAAAAAGAAAGCAAAAATCTTAGCAAAGGCCAGATGCATAACAGAAAGGAAAAATTCAGCGACCCCATTCTCGAAAATCAACAGAAAAAAAAGAAAGGGGAAGTAAATACAGAATAATAAACAAATTGAGAGAGAGAGAGAGAGAGAGAGAGAGAGAGAGAGAGAGAGAGAGAGAGAGGGGAAGTATATACGGAGATAGATAGAGCAAATTGAGAGAGAGAGAGAGAGAGAGAGAGAGAGAGAGAGAGAGAGAGAGAGAGAGAGAGAGAGAGAGAGAGAGAGAGAGGGAGAGTGAGAGAGAGAGAGGGGAGAGTGGAGTGGAGAGAGAGAGGAGAGAGAGAGGAGAGAGGGAGAGGGAGAGAGAAGAGGGAGAGAGAGAGAGATCACTCTCATCCGCACATTACCAAAAACCATATACGGATCCCATTCCTAATATTAAACCAAGTAAAATCTGCACTATTAATGGCAAACGTGTACGGAGCTTCCCCACTTTGCATCAAATACCAAAAGGCCTTGAAGCGAATATAGTGTGGACTTTTACCAAGATGGAGGGGTCAAATGGGGCCTGACCGGTTCGAAAAGCCGCATCTAAATAAGTTCGAAGAGACATCCCAATAAATACCTGCACCACAAACAGACAAAATCGGATGTAAAGTCACAACAAGACAAAAAATACCGCCAAGTACAACCTTTCGTCTGTCCACTCTAGAGTTTCTTCATTGATATAAAATGTGCCTCAAAAATGAACTTACCAAAAAGCTTTCTGCCTTATCATTCCTCTTAGGGTTTTCTTCCCATTGGCCCAAGCCAATTTGGTCCAGAGAGGAAAAAAAAATAAAAAATAAAATACTACCAGTGTCTTGTCTTATGCCTCTGGTGACTTTTTTCCAACTGCCTGAACAAATCTAGTCAAGGAAAATTTAACAAAAAAAGAAATAAAACCAACCACCTTCTTTATTCCTCTTGTGAATTATTTCCATCTGACCGAACGAATTTAGTCAGGAAAAAATTAAGTAAGAAAAAACACCAGCTTCCTGCCTTACGGAATATTTTACATCTGTTTGAACAAATCCAATGAAGAGAGTGAAAAAAAAGAAAAGAAAAGAAAAAAAAAACCCTATCAAGTTCCTGCCTCAAGCCTTTTGTGAATTGTTTCTAACTGCCCGAACAAATCCAGTGAAGAAAAAGGAAGAAAGGTACATTATCAGCTTCAGCCTTCATGCCACTAAGAATGCTTTCCATCTTGCTTAGGGAATCCAATCAAAAGAAAGAAAAAAAGAAAATGAAAAAAAAACCCAGCTCCCTCCCATTATGCCTCTATTAAATTATTTCTTCTATTAAATTACTCTGGAATTACTGCGGCTGGTGGCACCTGACTAGGCCTCAAATGGTCCTTGCTAAGAAATTTAGATTGTTCTTATTCCGACTACCAGGCTCTTAAGACCCAGTACTGTTATTCATCCTCTCCACCTCCCCGTGTACAAATTGGGTAACTTATGTACCAGCTGCCTTCCTTGGAAGAGGTGGCCGTTACTCAGGCTCCCTCTCCAAAGAAACTGAACCCTAATTCTTCGACACTCGCTACCACCACGGTAAGCCTCTGACGTACGTAATAATGCTCAACTAAAAAAATAATTATAAAATAACAACTAAAAATAATAACAGCTAATAATACTCTAATAACGATGGGCAGTGAAGTGAGAAGCGAGAAGGACCAACAGCCGATATCGAAGACAGGCTTGCTTGTGGAGTTTCTTGAGTGATAAGGAAACAAGCTCAAGTAAAAGCCTTTACGGCACACTTTGATAAAGGTGATGCCACTCAGATCTGGCAGACAAACGCCATATGCACAAAATCGCAAAGAAATTGACGCAAAGGTCAATACCTTTATAGAGCTATGGTTAGACTTGAGAGTGAAAATTCATTCCCATGGTGTATCACTACAGAGCTCAAACTCCTTCCTTGCAAAACATGAACTGCACGGAGCACATTCAAAGGCTTTATAACACACTGCGCAGAACCTACGACCGATAGGAACTTCGACCATCGATGGTCCACCGAAAGATTGCCGCCACATTGGTACAAATGTAGAAGCTCCAACTCCAAGTCAGTTGAGGCCGTACAGGTCCAGAAAGAGCATAGAGGTTGACAAGATTTTTGAGCGCAAAATGTCCGGCATACTGCAAGTGGTCCGAGGTCCTATGGGTGCAAAGTGCAACGAGCATACCGATCAAACCTATACTTTAGTTTTCATGTGCGAAAAGGTATGGATAGTTTTAATGTGCGAAAAGGTATGGACAGTTTTAATGTGCGAAAAGGTATAGATGGTTTTAACGTGCGAAAAGGTATGGATAGTTTTAATGTGCGAAAAGGTGAGGATAATTTTAACGTGCGAAAAGGCATGGACAGTTTTAATGTGCGAAAAGGGTAAAGAAAGTCTTAGTGTGCGAAAAAGGTATGGAAATACTACATGTTGTTACCCTGTACTACACAAGTTCTATACCCGAAGAAACGCATATGATATGCGTTTAATATGGGGTAGTTAAATACAGCGTGTCCAGGCGTTGTTGCATGTTTGAACAGTAGAGCAGCTTGGTACTCCAAAGTTTTGAATGTATGGACGAAGTGCAGAAGACTCTGTCCCATGTCGGGTTAAATATACATACAAGGTGCATACAAAAAAGCCGGTCAATACAAAAAAAAACTTACCAGTTTCCTGCCTGAAGCTTCCGCCGCAAGTTTCAAACTGCCCAAGCGATGGACATTGGACGCAAACTGGGTTGTAATTATACGCCCCTTTGTCTCCATCACTTTTTGCATTAAGGAAACCGCCACATCGGCCTCACTCGTAGTTCGCCCTTGAGCCAAAGTGTTTGTGGAATCACTCATCAGCTGACACAAGAAATAGCAAGGAAATCATCAAATTCAGTTTAAAGAACGAGATTTGAAAGAAATCTCATAATCTAGCACAAGACCGTGTGAAAAACAGAATCAAAATCAAGATAATAAACAAGATTTGAAGGATGAAAATGGTCACCTAACGTTTTTTGTTTTTTTTTTTTTTTTTTTTTTTTTTTTTATTATTATTATTATTATTATTATTATTATTATTATTATTATTATTATTATTATTATTATTATTATTATTATTATTAAGCGTCATTTTGGTATTTTAGGGAAGTGAGATAAAACGGATTTCCTATACGTTTTCTGAGGATTTTTTGAAAACAAAGAATCAAAAGTAGAAAAGTAAAAATTGGAAATTACCAAAGTGACTCCCTCCTTTGAAAGACTTTCAAAAAATTCGCGATCGAAAGGGCGGTCATCCATGGGTGTTTCATCAATCTAAAACCGTTAGATTTCCCACAAAAGACAAAGTAAAAATGAGAAACCAATTAAAAAAATGCGTTGAACCATTCATTCAAACTAAGGGATCATATCAAGGGCAAATTTCTACTAATTGATAATCAGGTCTTCACAGGTTCTCAATAACGATTATCGGACAACATATAAATCATCACCGATAGATTTCAAAAAAAAAAAAGCAAAAAAAACTATAATAAAAGCGATACACTGCAAACACAAGACAGAAATGTACATATTTCGAGTTCCTGAAAGCAAGGATTACTGTTAAAGTGATGGGTGAATGTAAATATGTGAACTGTACATCACTGACCACTACTACGGTAATGTCTGTACTTTTTGCACTATACCGTACATATCCAAGACATAAAATTTTTAAAACAGTCGATACATGATCGTTATCCAATTATCGACTTTGCGACCGATAAACTGCTAGAAAGGATAAGCAAACAAAGAAAATGAGGCTAAACCCAGAATTCAACATTGGACAATTCATGCTAAACTATACAACAAAAAATAAAGAAAATGGCCTTCAAACACGAGAAGGAAGCCAAAAAATAAAATAAGAATGAGCTAATAAAAAAAGCTAAAAAGCTGCAGTTAAGAAAGAGATATCTGATAGGAAAAGTTATACACTAAAAACAAAAACCCTGCATATATGTAGTGTTGGGTATCGAGGGCCCCATGCCGATATTCGATATGTACCGAATTTTGGGTACCCGATAATCGATATGTCGCTTTGATATATCGAGGAGGTGAATATCGCGATATTTATGCGATAAATCGGCCGATAATTCGATATATCTGATATATCGAAGTGGACGCTAGGTCAAAAAAATATCAAAAGCCCCCGCCCCCCCCGTGGCGCGCCCTCAGTGGGGGGGGGGGGGGGGGGTACGTTTTTTTGTACCTTTTCCGTACGATTTTCCGTACCATATCGAGGCCTCTGACCGATCGGTAATCGATATATCAAATATCGAAATTATCGCAATTTGATTTTACCCGATACCCAACATTAATAAACAAAACCTCTTAATTACGTTTTATCCTCGTTTGTACTGTTTTAACCTGTCACAACTTTTATTGTTTTGAATATTTTCCTCGAGGCATAGTAACTCTTTTTTGAAACATAAGATACTTGTACATTTAAAAAAAAATGAATTAATCAGTTTGTGACTATATGGACAGAATGCAACAAACATGAGTGCATGGAAATCAAATGGTTAGCCGTATTTGCTTATGTTCCCCGATGGAAGCTGACCTTTTTTATACGGGTGCCGTACAGAATAAACTGAAAAAGGACGCACAACAGTCAAAAATTTTAAACTGTGTAAACGCGTGATTATGTTGAAACATTAAACCCGTTAAATCCCAGAGCATAACATTTGTCGAAAAAATTTCAACCCTTGGAGGCTTATGAAACGTTTTGGAAGCTTATAAGACTTTTTGGAAGCTTATGAAATTTTTGCAAGTTAGGAATTAAAAAAACGCTTAGTTGCGATATCCAAAATCTTCAGAAGAAACAAGTTTATGGCCCTTAGCAATTCGAACAGAAAGGTGTTTGCTTTGCTCTGTCATTAATACAGCTTACATCGATATTAGAGTTACTCCCAATCTTGTATGTGATTTTAAGATTTTCACCATTTTTGAAACTGATTTCATTTCTCCAACAGTACCAGGACAACTAAGAATAAAAACATCTTTGCTTTTCACTTTAATAATATACTTCGATTTTTAATCTTGCACCTCTTGCTTCATATCATCGAGACACATAAATGCATAGCAATACTCATATACTTGTTAAACTTGCTTTGATCTTATGGTAGGTTAAACCAATACTTGGAAATTCAAAAATGTAACGGAAAAAGTTAGGGACCAAACAATTTTCACAATTCTTGACGTTCAAATCTCCAATGGCAGTCAAAAAGTTTCAAACTTCAAATGTTTCTAAGTAGAGATACTATATTGCACAAAACAAACATGTACAAGGCATATGTATATATGTCAAATATTAATATTTTATTCAGATTTGAAACCTCTCGACACCAATTGTAAGAATTTGATGGCAGGGCAAAAAAAAAGAACAAAATTCCCTTTGTATAAAGCAAACTCTCAACAAGACTAAAAACAAGAAGGATAGAAATAAAAGACAAACCGTATAAATGCAAGTACATGAACTCTCTCTTAAAACAAATCCTATTTCTTGTTTCACTTTTATCATAAATACACTGTTATCTCTTACTTGATCAATCGATACTTTAAAGAACTCAGCATTTCCCTCACAAAAAAGAAAAGCAAACGAAAACAAGATTCTCCCTTAATTTCGAGGAGATAAGTTTAGCGTAAAACATAATAAAAAAACATTTAAATTCCTTACTATTTTTTCAATTTTCCTCACTGTAATACACTTATGATACAAAAACAAGTCAAATGTTTACTATTAACTGAACTAATCCTCGAACCCCTCTCAGCTTAACATGTCCTAAAGAGTCTCCCCTCTCACTCCTCACTCTCCACCTCTCCCTCTCTCCCCCTCTCCCCTATCGCTCACTCTCTCTCTTTACAAAAGAACGAACTTACATCAAAGACGTAAAAAACTATCCCATAATCAATACATTATCCTTGTCTTTCGTTTAAACAAAAGGTACAAAGTCTACAGATACTTTTCGATTGACTATCGCAAACAAGATTTTATCGTTCTCTTCTCCTGATTAATGATTCATTCTTGGTTTCTTCTCAGTTTTCTCATTTTTTTCTTCAGTTTTTTCAACGGTAAGTCGGATAGAGAGGACTATACATACAACTTTCGGCGTAAGCCACGAGATCTTTCGGTTTCGGAAGTCGTGTGGCATAACCTGCCCACGTGGAAACAATTTTCAACAATTATTTAAATAATTTAGACAATCGATTCCAACAATGAATGTCTCCAGCAATTCAAACAGTTTTCTCCACAGTTTCAACGATTAATTTATCATTTACAACAGTATTCCCATCAGTTTAAACGATTTTTAAACAGTGTATTAACGGTTGAATCAACAGATGGTACAACAGTTTTCAACAGTGAACACAATCAATCACCAAAAATCACTTTTTTGACATTTTTTCAAGTTTTAACGGTAAATATCTTTTTCCTAAAACCGCAACGGAAAACTTCACCTAATTCGTAGGCCTTCTCTGCCACAGAAGCTGCCAAATTAGCGGATATTTTACGGATTCCTTTAAACGGAGGATAAACCAATCCCTGCGATCTATGCTCGTCCGTTACCTCCCGAGACAAAGCTTCCGCTGAAAAGAAAAAAGAAAAAAAAGAAAAAAGAAAGAAGAAAAAAGAAAAAGAACAAGAAAAAGGGAACAAAACACAATAATAGAGTTTTAACCAAAAAAACTCATCAACCACAGCGGCAAAAATACACGAACTAGGGAGGTCGAGGAGGAGAGAGAGAACGGAGCGAGAGAGGGAGCGAGAGGGGAAGGGAGAGGCGGGGTGAGAGAAAGAAAAAGAAAAAAGGAAGAATAACAAAAGGGAGAGGAAACAAGGGAAAAAGAACAAGAAAAAGAAAAAAGAAGAAAGAAAAAAGAAAAAAAAGAAAAAAGAAAAGTCGCCTTCGAAACAGAGCCCTCCATTGCCTGCTCGTATCTAGCGTCCCTAACCAA
>JBBHKE010001311.1:13296-35159 GCA_037447655.1 Zygnema cylindricum | reverse complement strand
GGCGTACGTTTTCTTTGTACCTTTTCTGTACGATTTTCTGTACCATATCGAGGCCTCTGACCGATCGATATTCGATATATCGAATATCGAAACTATAGCGATATGATTTTACCCGATACCCAACACTACATATATGGCATGTGTGTGAGAGAAAAGAGAAGAGAAGAGAGAGAGAAGGGAGGGAGAGAGAGGGAGAAAGAGAGTTAGAACATAACACCGCAAAAAAAACAGAAACAACACCCAACCTTTAAACACAAGAAAAAAACGGCACCAAACCCACTTAAGGAAAAAAAAAAAAAAAAGCCTCGCCACCACAATCAAAAGACCCGTGCGCTCAAAAGACCACCCCGCAGCCAAAAATTCCGCACCCAACAACCTTGACCCAAAACTACAATCCACACCAAAAAGCACCATCCCCACAAAAGCACAATCCACCCTCAACCACCCGTCCGCCCTCGCAGCAGCCCAATCTGCTGGCAGTACTGTACCTTCCAGTCCCCGGTGTGCACCATGGTCCCGTCATCACACCGCAGCACCAGGCCGCAGCAGTCGGGGATGGAGTGCGTCACGCGCATGGCCTCGGCCTGGAAGGGGCCCGCCTGGAACGGAGACCGCATAGAGAAACTGTGGCAGCGGCCCTCGACCTCCACGTTGTACTCCTTCAGACGACGCTTGATCAGCTGGGAGGGAGAGGGAGAGGGAGAGGGAGAGGAAGAGGGATTAAGAGAAGGAGAGGGAGAGGGAGAGGGAGAAGGGAGAGAGAGGAGAGGGAGAAGGAGAAACGAGGAGAGGGAGAAGGAGAGACGAAGAGAGCGAAGGTGGAGGAAATCGAAAGAAAGGGAGAGAGAGCGGGAGGGACAGAGAGGAGAGAGGGAGAGGGAGAGAAAGAGAAGGAGAGGAAACGAGAGAAGGAGAGGGAGAGAGAAGGGGCAGGGAAAAGGGGAAGGAGTCAGGGAGGGAGAGAGAGAGAGAGAGAGGAAAGGAGAGGCAGGACGAGAAAGGCAGAGGGAGGGACAGAGAGAGGAGGAAGTAAGAAAGGAGAGAGGAGGAGAGAGGAGATACAAGAAAGAATAGAGAGGGAAAAAAAAAGCGGAAACAAAGAAAAAAGAAAAAGAAACAGTTTAGCGACCAAGTTATGAAAAAAATTGAGATGCAAGGTCAAGCTTCAAACAGCAATTTGACAAACCATGGATAGCAAAAATGAACAAAAATTGGTAAAAGAGGAAAAAACAAAAAAAAAAAAAAACATGAAACTGACATCGGACACCAACAGCATAACAAAATACAGTATAAAATTCAAATCCTCACCTCTAATGTGAAAGGCGTTGCAAAGATGGGAGTCGATGGATCCAATGCAGGGATAACCTGTTTTTCCAAAAAGTTCAATTCACAAGCAGCTCAGGGAACAACATGAAAACATCAACTCTAATTTTGGTGAGGCTTGTTTAACCCATTGCAGGTTTCAAGGGCAAATTGCATTCGATATTTGACTCGATCAACTATAACCTGGTCTGCGATGAATGGTGTGGACCGGACAAATTCGAATACCATTCCTTCCGCCCCAAAAGTTTGCATATAAAATCATGTGAAACAAAGTGGCTTCAAAAAAAAAATCATGTATGGATCACCTAACACACAGTAGATTTCTTTTTTGTCTGCACACATAATTTACTTGATCCTTTTTAAAGTAAAACACAGATCAGCAACGATAACCATTGTCCTCACCTGAATCAGTATGGACCATAACAGATTCTTTATTTTTTTGTCAAACTACAGAAGGGTCTTCAGAAGAAAGGGATATGAGGACCGCAAACATCAACGAAATCCTTCGATATTAGGTTGATATTGTTTTTTCCTCTAGACTATGACATATTGTATGCTCCACCAAAAACTGAACTGGATACAACAACGTAAAATTGAACCCGGAACCAGTAAAGGTACCAGACTCAAGTATCCGTTAACGCTTGCAGTTGCATTCAAAACGTAGGTTACATTCACATCCCATCCAGGTGAAAGATTAACTCGTTAAACTCAAAATGAAATCACTCATTTTTGCTAGTTTCCGAGTGATATCCTACATTCCAGCATGATCTCACCCAATTCGCCAGTTCCAAACGCCGGTGTTCGTTTTCACCTTCATCTCTCGCTGTTATTTATCTGGACCCAACTAAATCGAAGTGCATATTTTTAAATCTCAAACTAAATTAGGCTGGGCCACAACAATTAAAAGTGAAAACCCTATGGGGACAAAAGATTGTCAAACAGACTTCTATTTTGGCATACTTGTGAACCACACTATCCCATGCACACTTTACTTTTTGCCTATCAAGAGACCTTATGGTGATTGCCGTAAAAATTCTGAATCCTCGCAATTTTCTCCAAAATTAAAAAGTTTTCCGTAATGGCAAATCCCGTAAAGGATGGCATAAACAACGGAAAACGGGTCGATTTTGCACATGGAATTGACTTGTTTACTGCTGTCATACAGTCCTAAATCATTCAGTTGTGTCCCTTCCTAAAATCATCAAGGTTGAAGATGCCAGTTTCAAACAGAAATTAATGTGGATATTACATCGTTTACCCCTTTTCACAATTTCAATCGACGAATTTGCTGCAAACTTAATTCATGAATCAAACCATCCTCGAGTTTTAAAAAATGGTCGTTGATGAAAAACAGACAATCTCAAGCAAGGAATCGCGCCATTAACTGCCGTATTGACTCCAATTGTTTCATTGCCAAACAGTCACAGAGGCTAACACATCCACACCAATGTTGGTGGTCCTACTACTAAAACAACAACAGAACCACTGTAGAATCCAATTTGATTATAACGGGAAACAGGTCCTAAAAGCCCATGGAACTTTCCAAATTCCCTACAATACGTCCTTTGTCCTTTGCCTTCTTTTGACCTTTCCCTCGACATCCTCACAATCATTCACATTAACAGCCTCGGAAACGGCAAGCAAACCGAACATGAAATGCTTCACACTTTTGATGGGAGGTGTGTCAAGATTTCAACGGAAAACGGATCCCCACTCACCCATGGAACAGCTCCGATATGGTCCTCATGCCCGTGAGTGAAGATTACTGCCTCGATCTTGTGTTTCCACCGATGAATGAAATTAGTATCAGGAAGAACTCGCTGAATTCCCAATTCGTCCACACTGGGCTTTCACAAAAATCGCAAGCCAAAAAAAAAACCAGTCAACTTACGGTGGAAAAAACAACACGTGCCTGTAAACTACAACAGCAACAACAACGACAATAATAACAACAACAACACCAACAACAACGACAACAACAATAATAACAACAACAACAACAATAACAACAACAACTACGAAAACAACGACAACAACAATAATAACACCAACAATGGCGACAACAACAACAATAATAGCAACACCAACACCACCAACACCACCATCACCACCACCACCACCCCAAACCACCAAACAAGCCTCCCTCCCCAAAAACTCCCTTGCCCCCCCTCCCCCTCGGTTCCTCCCCCCGTCCTCAGGTGTCGGTTTCCACCGTACTCGGGAAACATGAGTCCTGCATCGACCATGACGTATCGGTCCCTGTGGCCCAGCAGCATGCAGTTCATCCCGATTTGCCCGAGGCCGCCCACCGGCAGCACGCGCAGCGGCGGCCCCTCCGGCCCCTCAAAGAACGCGGCCAGCTTGCGGGCCACAGAGTCCTCGCGAGGCCCGGGGGCCGAGGGAGGGGCGGGGCGGGAGCGGGAGCCTGGGAGGGAGGGAGGGAGGGAGGGAGGGAGGGAGGGAGGGAGGGAGGGAGGGAGGGAGGGAGGGAGGGAGGGAGGGAGGGAGAGGAAGGGGAGGGAGAGGAAGGGGAGGGAGAGGAAGGGGGGGAGGGAGGGGGAGGGGGGGAAGGGAGGGGGGAGGGGGGGAAGGGAGATTTTAGAGAGGAAGGGAGGTTTTAGAGAGGAAGGGAGGTTTTGAGGGAGAGGGGGGAGTGGGCGGGGGGAGCGGAGATGGAGGGAAAAGGATTAAATTTGTTGTTTTCAGCTTGGTTAAAATATGGTGTCTCGAAAGGCGAGAAATGAGTAATTCTTTCAGATGCTATAAGACGATAACCGTGTACCTCTGTGAGCATTGTTGCATAATATTTCTAACATTTTTCGTGGAGAATCTAACATTTGAACATTCCAAAAGAATGATGTCACGAGTACAACTACAAGACGACACGTGTCAACGGAGTCGGCAAAAGTGTAACAAAGAAGACTTTGGAGCAGAATGTTCTTAAAATACAGAATCTTCTCTTCTATTTAACGAATTTGGACTTCAACAACGGACCAAAATTTTAGGAGACACAATCAACAGAGAGGCTGTCGAGGAAACTTTCGTCAAAATTTGGATTCTGTCACAGAAAGGAAAAAACATGACGGATACGAGAATTCGGAGGAGGAATGAGGCGGTACGAACGACATGGACAGACGACGAGAGGAAAGGGATTAGTGAGAGAAGAAGGAGGAGAGGCAGGGCAGGAGGAGAAGAAGGTGAGGTGATTTGAGGGGAAAGGTGAGAGGACGGAGAAGGGGGGAAGGGATGAATGGTAAGGCAGATTTAGAGGGGGGAGGTCAGAAAGAGGTAAAGGCCGAAAGGAGGGGACGGAAGGGGGAGAGGGGAAAGGGAAAACAAATATGAGGCAGGGAGGAAGAGGGGTTGGGAGGTGGTTAGGGAGACGGGTATTGGAGGGGGTGGAAGGGGGGGGGGGAAGAGGAGAAAGAAGAGACGGGAGAGGAAGAGAGGTCCGAGGAAGAGGTTTAAGATTTTCAAATAGGGAGACAATTTGACTAAGGGGAAGGAATGGGAGTTTGCACGAAGGAAATTTATTCAATCAAATTATATATTGAAGGGGAGGCGGGATGGGCAAGGAACAGGGGAGAAGGAATGAAAAGAGAGAAATACGGCTGGGAGAGATGACGGAAACGGGAAAAGACAAAGCTTTTCTTTTTGGAAGAAGCGGCGAGTAGAAAACGTGAAAAAAGAGAGGCGAGACAAGAGAGAGGGGCGGAGGGGAGGGAGGGGGAGAGAGAGAGAGAGAGACAGCAACAGAGAGAGAATGAAAGAGAGAGAGGGAAAAGGTGCAAGAGAGAGGAAGAAAGCGAGAGAGAAAGAGAGAGAGAGAGAGAGCGAGAGAGAGCATGAGAGAGAGAAAGATAGAAAGAGAGAAAGAGACAGAGACAGAGTCTTCAACTACATTGAAAGATCAGATTTGTTCATGAATGGTTTTTCTTTTAACCGTCTCCAGTGTTGGAGTAGAAATAGCGCCTCCCCAGAGAATGCCCCATTGGACTTGGCAAAGAAGCCTTTTTCCGTCTTCACGAGAGTGGAGACTGCGAGAGCTTGAGAGATGAGAAGCTTTACTTTGCAAAACTTTAGGGTTCAGGAGTTTAAGAAATAAAGAGTTTTGCTGTTATTAAAGACTGGGGTTTAAATCTGCTGCAGGGAACCGAGGGACTTCGCTAAAACTATTCGAATACATTTAAAAAGGGAAAATTTCAAAAGTTTAGGAAAAGAGAAAGACACAAAAAGTGACGCAAAAGCACTCTGTTAATGACAAAAAAACCAAAAAAAAACAAAAAACAAACGAACAAACAAAAGAAAAAACCAAAAACAAAACAACAAAAACTAAAAAAAAAAATGCAAACCGACATACCAAAAAGTAAAAAAAGAAAGGAAAAACAAAATTTTCTAGCGAAATTCCAGGAATCAGGACAGTGATGAAAAAAACTGATCCACACCAAATATTGGTTCCATTTTTTATTCTCTTTTTTTGTGCCAAAATTTCGCCCCCAATATCAATATCTCCATCTCCCCCCCTTTTTCCCTTTCCTTTTTAAACAAACATAAAATTGACATATTCCCTCGACCTTTCTCCTTCTCCCTTCTCCCCCCTAACCCTACCCCTCCCACTCCTCCCCACCCTCTCTTTCTCCCTTCCATTCTTCCTTCAATTGTCCCCTTTTAATTATATTTCTTGGGGAGAGGGAGAGAGGGGGGGTGGGGGGGAGGGGGAGGGGGAGGGGGAGGGGGAAACCGTGGGTGTCTAACAGCTGTATCGAGGGATTATACCCCAAAAGAAATAAACGAAACTAAAATAATGAAGACTATTTGTATCTTAGTGTGCGGGCGATGGGGCGACATGTAAACCCCAAGTGAGAGAGAGAGAGAAGGAGAGAGAGAGAGAGAGAAGGAGAGGGAGAAGAACAGGACCAACAACTGACCTTGTCTGCCTTTCTTGGCAGCAGAATAGTTCGCACGTGTGAGCCACTCCCCCTCATTCACCCTCCTCACCCCCACTTTCCTCCGAAACATGAGCGGTCCGTACATTCCGTACAGAGTGGTCCGCCGACTCCCGACGTCGACCGTACGGCCGCCGCATGCCGTACCGTCGGGCGCTGCAGGGGTGATAAAGCGGGCGAGGGCGACGCGCGGGGAAAGAGAGGCCGCGAAGGCCGCCATGGAGGGAGCGGAGAATTAGGGCTGGGATGCGAATGCAGTGGAGAGGGCGCCCATTAGAGGGGAGGGAGAGACAGGGGAAGAAAGGGAGGGGAGGTAACGGAGGGGAAAGGAGGGAGAGAGGAGGGAGAGAGGGGAGAGGGGAGAGAGGGAAGGGGGGAGAGAGGGGAGAAATGGAGGGAGGGGAGGGAAGTTCTTAATTTAAAATGGAGGCTCGAGGCTTTGTTCCGACACAGATTTACGCGCGTGGCAATTTTTTACGTATGTTAAGTTCCGTACCGTACGGAATATAAAATATCTTCGAAGAAGAACTTGAAACAGCGTAGATTTTGGTTTTTTCCAACGGGTACCGAACAGGAGGGAGCGCTACACGTCACAGGAGGATCGTACAGTGGAGTAGACTCGTCGCGTTGTTTGTACTAAAGCCTGTCGACTGTCGTACTTTTTCGTACGGTAACATTTCCGGAAGGAGCAGAATTCTACGCTAAATCAAGGACAATTTAAAAATTAAAAGGGATAGAGAAGAGAAGAAATACGTACACAAAACAAATACTGTGCCACTTTCAGCTTCCTCATTTTTTCGGCTGAGGCTCTTTTCCAGCGAGAAATCTGTTTGTGTCATTTCCTCTGCTCGTCGTCAATGTTTAATATTTCTAATTTAGGGCAGATGTCCGGAACAGTCACGTTACTGTTCGATCACGTCACTGTCCGTCAAACTTCAAAATACGGTAACCTATCAGCACGTGAACTATTTTGCACAGTCACGTTTGTGTATGGTCACGTTTCAGCACGGTAAACTTTCTGTGCCGTCACGTTTATGTCTGGTGTTGTAAATAACTAAATACGGTCACGTTTCTATCCCGTCACGTTTTATAACGGTGAAGTTTTTGTACAGTGACGTTTTCTATGGTCACTTTTTTGAACGGTGATCTATCCATACGATAGCGCTGTTATACGGCAGTCTTTTTATCCGCTAACTTTTTTGTTCGTTGAAGTTGCTGTAACGTAACGTTAGTGTACGGTAAGTTCTCTAAACGGAAACGTTTCCGTTAAATGACGTTATTCACGGTCATGTTACAGTACACCGCGAATCGTTATTAGACTATAGAAATTATTAGAGTAAAGAACAAATTAGCGTCATTCATTCTAATTTAGTGCCAGGAGACGTGGCAGATTATGGTCCACGTCCTTAAATAGTGTAATTTGTTCTATTCAAGGTATCAATGTCAACATCTTGGGGTGCCGATATAGAGTACATAAGGCTAATAAAGATTTGTGTACCGTCTGTTGGTCAGTTTGTTTCGGACGTTTAGAACTGAAGGCTGTGAGGGGGAAATTTGTGGACTTGGTCAAATTTAAAGGTGGAAGCTTCAATATGTACGACATCTAAAGTTTTACACAAAAAAAGTACATGATCTACTGTCCGGAAATTCAACGGACATCACCATAAGGATTGATGTGTATCTCATCATCCAGACGGATCATAGTTCAAAAGTAGAAGTTTTTATGGTAGGCCTTTAGTAGGCGCACAAAACTTGGCACAAAACTCGCGCAGAGTAGGCATACTGTATGTGTGTGCGTTTGTGCACACTTTTGTACGATCGTACGAATCTGACGTATGATCATAGTGCAGCGCACGTCGCTGGACGAAATTTCAGCGAACTGACACAGCGTAGGATGAGTCGTGTTATAGGCTTTTCATGTGATCTTCTTACATCACTATCTTGATCAACGACCGTCCGATCGTCCAAATCTGACGGTTTAAATAAAAAAAAACCTCAAAACTCGCAGATTTTATGTTTTTCGTCCGAATGTTTTTCAAAATTTAGACATGGCGTTTAATTCTCTATCGATCGATGTGCACTCAACCTTATTACTATTTTTTATTTTTTTTGCGACCAATACAATATGGGTCTTAAGGTCATATTGTATGTTTTACATACAATAGGCATGTTGTATGGGCCTACTTTCACCTACTTTTAAACTATGAAACGGATACGTGCGCATTACGCATAAATCCAGAGAGATCGGGCGGTTTCTGCTGATCCAGGATTAAAAGGAATTTCAACGTCATTAGCAGGTAATACTAACCGTACGTCAGGAGGTCAACGGATGTTATGGAAAACGGAGCGTCTGTACTCCAATGATTTCAAAGGACACGAGTCGCCATCCACAGATATCTGGAAGAATCCGGCGACATTTAACAGATCCGAAAAATCCGAAGTGTCACTGAACAATCGCGTCAATCGGATCGCTCGATCTTATCAATCTGACGATTACAAGTATCACTAATCATAGTTCAAAAGTAGGCGTTTTATGGTAGGCCTTTGGTAGGCGCACAATACTTGGCACAAAACTCGCCTAGAGTAGGCATATTGTATGTGTGTGAGTTGAGCACACTCTTGTAAACACGTACAAATTTGACGTATCATCATAGTACAACGCACGCCGCCGGATGAATTTTTTAGCGAACTGACACACGGCATTGGATGACACTCCGCGGGAAAAAAAAACCCGGACGTAAGTCCTATCGTAAGTTGTGTTATGGGCTTTTCATGTGATCTTCTTAGATCGAGACTTTCATCAACGACCGTCCGATCGTCTAAATCTGACGGTTTAATTAAAAAATACCTCATAACTCACGGAAAAATAAAAATTTGTCCGAATGATTTTCAAAATCTGGACATGACGTTTAATTCTCCATGGATCGATGTGCAACTCAACCTTGTTACTATTTTTTTTCATTTTGCGACCAATACAATGTGGGTCTTAAGGCCATATTGTATGTTTTGCGTACAATATGCATATTGTATGGGCCTACTTTCACCTACTTTTGAACTATGTCACTAATACAACTACTCGATCACAATGACATAAAAAAACCGTGTCCGATATGGAATAGAATGTCGGTGCTGCCATTGCAAATAGTTATATTCTCTTTAGTGCATATATTTTAGTATGGACTGATCGAAATTATTTATTCATGCATAATAACGGGTGTTATCCGTATAACATTACAGTTCACCGCGAATCGTTATTGGTGTCAAAGGCTAAATAGTGATGAAGAAATTTTACCATACTTGATGCTAATTAAGAATTTGAAATTTTTCAAAAAAAAGTGTATTCTAATTTGAGCGTTAATGCTAATTTGGGAACAACAAAAATAGAATATTAGTCGTACGGTTATATACACTAATATATATATCCATACAAGATATAGAAAAATCGTACGCCGTCGCGAATTTAAAATATCTCTACATGCCATACAAATGTACGTGTCAGACTAATCCCGTTTTTTTTAGCGTACGTTCTAATGCGTGCGCGTCTGATTTGATTCAGTTTTTGTAAATTTTCACGTGAAAAGGTATATTTATGTACGGTCTGACATCGACCGTACACCAAACTATTTAGATTTTATTATACTTTCGGGCTTTGCGCTATTTTGTACGGTACCTTAATTAACATCAAGGAAAAATTAAAATCATGTGTCATATTTGAAAAAAATAATCAAAATTTTAAGAACCCAAACTAGAGTTATTGACACTAATAACGATTTGTGGTGTACCTACCGCGTGTTTGGGTCGGGTTTATCTGTTTTGGGTTTTCTTATTTGTTTTAAAGGGTGTAGTTCCATTAGGACATTCTGTAATTGTACGGCCAACATTATAGAATGCTACAATTTGAACGAAGTTCTATTACGCAAAGTATGTAATCCACGTGTTAGCAAAAGAGTGGTGCCACATAACTATATATTTGATGTTGAAAATCGTCAGTAATTTTCACACCGACCTAAAATCTTCATTTTTGTACCATAAACGTGCATCCCAGGTCATCGTGCAACACAACTTTTGTACTTTTGTCGACAGATTGTCACATACCACTTCATTTTTTTAATGCTCATGTTTTTACGCGTGACGATGATCATTACCCGAAATAGTGAGACGAATGGGGGCCAACAAAAATAGCGTGAAAAAATGCGTTCCGAGATTTTCGTTTGTATTTTCTATTGGATTTTTTAATGCGTATATCGTGTGCAAAATTTTTTGATTTCCGTTGGTTGCCATATTGACACGTATGCTCAATAACCAACGTGTCGCGGTTCAACTTTTTTTGAAATTGGTGATGTACCTTTTGAGGTAAATCACCAATTACAAAAAATTTCGAAGCGAATTCTTCGCGAAAAAATATCCAACGGTCATTGTTAACTCCCACACTTTTGGATAATATTGGCAAGATTCTCTGTAATGTTGTTTTCCGCATAAAAACAAAATCATGGGTACGTCATAGTACAAAGAGGTCCAAAATTTTGTAAACAACCCCACTTTTTGTCTAATAAAACTTCACCTTTAGGGTGAAGTTTCATTAGACGAAAAACATGGTTATTTACAAAAATTTAATACTAATAAAAAAAACTAATAATGAAAACCCTAAATATATGGCGGATCGGCGTGGCGCATCGTAAAAGGAAATGAAAAGGGGGCGACGTGGACGCGTCCGGTTCCTCGTCCCACACAGCCTCCGAGGCCCGAAAATTGCAAGGTTACTAAAACTGCTCATTACTTCGTACAGAAGAGTGTTTGATAAAAACGTCGACACATAAAATTGAGTGCGCCGCCACAAAAAAGCGCACTCAGATTTGATGTACAGTCATAAAGACGAGGGAAAATCGCGAGAACATGTTCAAGCATTGAATATGTGAACACAGACCATAGGTCGCAAAAGTCAAAATTTTAGATACCCTAAACCGACAAAATAAAATAAAATTGAACACCCGATACACGATCGAGTTAGGTCACGCTCCTAAATTGTGACCCGTTTACCCGGTAAGCGTTTACGAAAAATAAAAGTTAAAATCGAAAATCGATTTTCCGCGACTACCCGTACCCACCCGTACCCGAATAAGTACAAAATTACTCCGCACATTTTTCACATGGAAAACCAATTAGCAAAAAACACATTATGATAGGCAAAAAAAATAAAAATTCTTATGTAGTATAAAATATAGAAATAAACAAATCACAACAAAAACATCCTCGTCCTATTTTCGACTCTATTATACAGTTTTCAATCTCAAACTTATAATTTACACAAAATCTATAAATACAAATTTGGTATAAATATTACGCTTTTCAAAATAAGCATTCCGATTTGAAAAAAAAATATAAACACTACGGATTTTTTGAAATACAACAAAATTTTCAAAGAAAAAAAAACTAACATAACTAGTATAAAAAATAACAATAATTAGAAACAAAAATAAAAAAACAAAACAAAAAACAAAAAACTATGCGTTATAAAAATCTCAGTTGGATCTAACACACAAGCGATAGTTAACAATTGAAACTGCTAGTGAGCTTCTTCTTTTTGCGATCGTGTTCAGGACATCTTAAAAATTGCATTCGGACATAGAGCTAGAAGCCGAAAAAGTTAGAACGGATATAACGACATAAGCTAGGAAATCCTCCATCTATCGCACGTACACTTTTTTTTTTTTCCACCATTCCAATGAGTGAAAGTTCAATCTTTCGTCGCTAATTTTTTTTAAAATGAAGTAGCGTTTCAATTCATCATTAACAAGCGGTTTTTTGTCGGTGGTAATAAGAACCTCGTTTTTGCCATCACTCTCACTAAATAAATTGTGGAAACCGTCTATACTTTCTGATGTTTTTTGTTTTTTTGTTATACGCTGGGGACATCCGAAATCAACGTCTAAACCACGGTCGTTTGCGAGTTCTCGACGTTTCATCCTCCCGCTTTCGGTTTTGGTTTTCGATACCCCAATTATTTTCAAGCTTTGTTTTTGTTGGGGATTTAAAAGAGCGCGACAATATGATTTCATAAAAAGTTCTTTTAGCTTTTGCAAGTTTGGAGAATCCGGGGGGCAATCTTTTTCACCGTCATTGTAAGCTGTTTTTTTTATCTTACAGTGGTTATGGATAGGCGATCTTTCAAACACAACCAACTATTTCATAAAAAGTTCTTTCAGCTTTTGCAAGTTTGGAGAATCGGGGGGGCAATCTTTTTCACCGTCATTTTAAGCTGATTTTTTTATCTTACAGAGGTTATGGATAGGCGATCGTTCAAACACAACCAACTATAAAGTTGGTTCTTTGAATTTTTCCAACTTTAGGGTCGCTTCTTAAAACCTTTCAAAAATTTGTATGAGTTCGGTAAGACGAGTCTTGTTGATACAAGCAAAATTTAACAATTGTTTTTTTGCTTAAATGATTTACCTTATTTCATTGAATGCATCGTAAATACCCTTAAGCATTCAGAGCAATGAATTCCACCACGTTTTCTTGTTTTTATGTTTTTTTCAAAATGTTTTGTAAATTACTCTGTTTGAAAAACTTGACAAATGATTTACAAGAGTCAATTAAATTAAACAATTCATGAATTTCTACATCGTATTTGTATTTTTTGGAAATTTCGCTCTAGTTCAAAATCGTTGTCACAATTAATACAATTTTATGGTCCGCGCAAGGTATCCAAGTAAACATATTTGGTAGACCTAAAACCGCACACATGTTAGAGCCACTATTAGTCACAACAACCCAACTATTTTTTAAAACATGAGGAAATAAGTGAGCCGATAATTAGGATTTGTCGTATGAAATTGACATAATTATTTGATTTCCATTGATTTGTTAGCCAATAATTAAATTAAATCACGTAAAACTGACATAATAATCTTACATATATATTGAAATGCATAATTAGCACTTTGCAATAGTGTACAACGTATGCGTAAGTCCATAATTATGAAATTTCGCCTGAAATTGACATAATAATTTGACATATTTGTTGAAACACCGTATATTGTATAATTAACACTTTGCAATAGAGTACGATTTGCGACACGTATTTTATTGTAAGATTTGGGAAATGAATGGTATTAGTCCCGTGTCAAAGCCTTCGTGGTGGGATTTGCGACGTTAATCATGACGTCACTTACTTTTTTGTTAAAATTTGCGATTTCCAAGTTTTTTATGTTCTTCCGCGATACTAAAAGGATAAAATACAATAATATTGGATAGTATGGACAAATACAAAACCTTCAACTTTTTTCTTTTTTTTGCAAAGTTGACCATACCCGATTTTTTTATTTTTTTTTAATCACCTGCTCGAATATGGCTGGCCCCCAGCAATCGGGTAATGGTTGGGTACGTATTCTAGTACCCGATTGTGACTTGTAACACAAACTTTCACGGAAACAATATGGAATTTTTTATCCAAATTACTTGTAATGTTGTCTATCGGCAAGAAACTTATAGTGACAAAACCAATGCCAATTGTTATCGGTTATCGAACGTTGAGGGGTCCCGATATATCGCTCCGAGACCAACAAATTCCTTATCGGCAATAGATAGAAAAATATATAGAACTCGATATTTTAGTATTTTGTAAAATATTGTAAACATTTTTGACTCTATATTACGAAAAATCGTAAATGTATCGCTGATAGATATCGTTGCTGGTGCAATTGCATTTAAAAACCAATATTATCGGTTTTATTTAGCAATAACACCAGTACCAATATATCGTGCCAATACATCGGATCAGACGGTCGCTGATCAGAGTAGCAATCTAAGAAGATCACATGAAAAGCCCATAACACAACTTACGATAAAGACGCCGACCAAAGGCCTACCATAAAAACGCTTACTTTTGAACTATGCGACAAATTGTACTAATACAAATAACACATACTACAAACTGTACCAATGCTAATTATACACACTTATAACTGTTCTAATACTAATTTTACAATAACTTTCTTAATATTTATTTTATACTAAAAACTGAACTGAAACTAAGTGTTTTTTTTGGGCGCCCGAGGTTTTTTTTTTGGGCATGTTCTAAGTTCCGTCGGGGTTATTTTCGGTCTATACAAACGCTTGCGTGGCAGTACAGTTTGATTTGGAAGGCTTCGTACGGTTAAATTCACGTATGGTCAAGTTCACTATGTGCAACTCTCGAAGTTCCAAATGCCACCGTGGCACACGACTTTTCTCGTCAGTAGGTGTACGGATTTTGTAAACAACAAATTTAGAAGTGGGAACCCTAAAAGGCTTAACTAAGGGAGTGGTTACATCAACAACAAATTTAGAAGTGGGAACCCTAAAAGGCTTAACTAAGGGAGTGGTTACATCAGGAGGTCGCTGTAATTGTACGGACAACAACATTTTTGTAATACAGAGGCTTCAGTTACATCGCGTAACGTCAGTAAATAAGTTTGGGAATTGATAATAACAGTGACTGTTTTGGTTGCGGACAGTCACTTACGTCATTTTGTCAAAAACCGTACGTTTGAAGTACACACAGGTACAAATAAAGCACCTTTGAGTACAAATTTGACGGTCAATCGGTTGAACAACTTCGACTTTGAAAACATTTTTCAACCGCTTAAAATTATACCGTGCATGCGAACGTCGACCGTCATACTAAATATAGCAATTCACACGGCCGGCAAACGTTTACGGTAACAAAACTACGATAACCACATGTAAATAAAAAGTGTTGCAGACAGTCACTTTTTGTCGTTATGTGAGCTCCACGGTGAGAGACCTTAGCCGTAAAATTGAAATTTAATCGTCTAAGCGTTACATTGAACTTAGATGCAAAGTGAAACGGAACCTCTTGAAAGTGAAGTACTATAAGGGTGTGTCGCCATGTGCATAAGTAAGGGTTTTTTTCTATTGTTTTCCTGTAAAACTTAGCGTCGTACTGCCTAAGTACGAATGAATCGCAAATTTGTAGAGTACAATTTGCGTCACCCTCAAACTTAGGATGTACGAAAACTGTCGTCTTGTGTTTTTCAACCCACTTCGACGATAAAAAACGTCACCTTCAACCTTATCTTTAAAACACATGCGCGACGTGTTTTAAAACTAGGGATTTTATGTAAACAAATAGGAACACATATTCGCACGTGTCATAATTTTTGAAGTATTTCACACGATTTTCAAAGACAAAGGAAAGGAATGAAGTCGCTATGTTTTGTCCGTTTGGATTTAATACGACAAAGAAAATTACACAATTTGTTTGTTTTCGTCCAGTACGGATTTTTTTTTTGCAGGGGTCTCAAAATTCCGATGCCATTTCACGTCGACCGGACAGGAGACGCATAGGCAAAGCGCAACTTCTTCAACCGTGAAACAGTACAGGGTGGAAGGCGGTACGTCTACAATGTCACGGTAAGACATGCGACATCGCACAAGCAGTTCCAAAAAATAATGTCCGACAACACAGATTGTAGACGTTGACAATCGTCACAGGTATTGTCGACGTATACAATCGTCACAAACGTAAATTACGATACGTTCTTACACATAGAGACACTTGAAAAGCGGGTCCGCCGGATCTGCGCTAAAATACAAATTAACTTTGCTAAGTTACAAGTACATGGGGATATACCCTAAGTCTCGTACAGAAATATTGCCGCTTCGTCGTACACATAAAATTTTTCCACGAACGAAAAAATCGCGTCACGCTTCGCGAACCAACATTTCTTCGAAACCGCCAACGAGCAATTCGTACAAATGAATACAGCTCACGCTCGCACCAAACCGAACCGACAGAAAAGTATAGTATCGAACGAAACAAAACATAACTGATGCGAACCGAACAAAACATTTGACGGCGCGATTTTGGCCGACGCCAATTCGCCCAATATCCTAACATTGTGTTGTCGATGTAAGATTGCTGATTCGTATATAGTGTGGCTCGATTTCGTCGCCAAGACGACGCGCATTATTTTCATTTAATTTTAAATGATATGGTTCGTTTTATTATAACAGTTTATTTCGTTTCGTGCTTTATAATATTTCCGTACTAAACTTATATTACTTCAGTTTAAAAGTGTTTCGTTTCACTATGCGTCTAAGTTCAATGTAACGATTACATGATTAAATTTCAATTTTGCGGCTAAGTTCTCTCACCGTGGAGCTCACATAATGACAAAAAGTGATTGTCTGCAACACTGTTTATTTACATGTGGTTACCGCAGTTATGTTACCGTAAACGTTTGTCGGCCGTGTGAATTTCTAAATTTAGTATGACGGTCGACGTTCGCAAACGCGACATAATTTTAAGCGGTTGAAAAATATTTTCAAAGTCAAAGTTGTTCAACCGATTGACCGTCAAATTTGTACTCAATGGTGCTTTATTTATACCTGTGTGTATTTCATACGTACGTTTTTTGACAAAATGATGTAAGTGAATGTCCGCAACCAAAATAGTCATTGTCATTAACAATTCTCATGAGTTTTTATATACCTGTTCTGATTTGAGTGGTGCCACGTAAGTTGAGGATCTAATCTTTAAAATCGTGAAAGATTTCGAAACCAGCCAATTTCATTTCAAAATCTGTACTTGCGTATTATGCACGTGTACTTTCGCAATTTGAATTTGTATTTCAAAACAAAAACGACAAAAAATATTGCTCAAAACCATGAATTTGGAAGGAACCATAGATGTCCCGTGCGCATAATACGCATGAAACGAACGAGCGAATACTACGCACAATACGCATTTAACGATGATGAAAATATAATAAAATGCGTACCAGACAACGTACCCGTACTTTTTCGTACATTTGCCTACTCTCTTCGTACATTTTAGTAATTTTTGGGTTATTAAATAAGGTAAAGACAAATTTAGAGTTATTTAGGGTATGGTTACATCAGACGAAAAGTGAGGTTTAATACAGAATTTTGTACTTGATTGTACCATGCCGTACTATATTTTCGTGAGTTTCTTCAAAACAACATTACATAAAATAAGATTACGATTCTCCAAGTATCCGGGAGAAGACGTCGACCGTCCGATTACATTTTGGTCTTCATCTGCGAAGCAATTGCTCCATGCGCCTCTGTATTAGTGAACCCACCTCCGCGAGGTGGGTTCACCAATACATAACCACTCAATTCGCAACACTTGGACAATAGACACGTGCGTCGATGAAAAATGGAAATTTTCACACGCCCCCAAAGTCACGTGCCTTCGGACAAGGTGACCGTAAAATCTTTGCCGAAAAGAAATACGGTTTTTTCCTGAAAGTCAGCAGAGTGAAAGAGATCTCCGAGGTACATTGACGCGGTACGCATGCGAAGTACACGTACGAAGTACGCAAGTACGGATTTGCATACAAAAATGGTCGGTTTTCAAATCTTTGCGATTTTAGAGATTTGATTGTTGACTTACGTGGAGCCACTAAAAAAAAACACGTATGTAAAAACCTATTTACAGACAATACGTGATGTAACCGAGGCCTTTGTAATACAGAAATTTTGATGTCCGTACTATTACAGAGACCTCCTGATGTAATCATGCCCTTACTGTTTTTAAGGTTTTTGGCTCAAAATTCGTGGTGACGGAATTAGCGTTAATAGCGTTACTTACGATTCGCAGTGTAGTGTTAATGGAAAATTATAAATAATAATAATATTTACTGCAAGGAGACGTAGGTTATAGTCCACGTCTTTAATTAATAAGCATAAAATCAAAAAAATGATTGGTAGTATCAAATATAGAAATCATCAAATCACAACCTCGTCCTATTTTCGACTCTATTATACAAAATCTCAGCCTCAAACTTAAAAATTACACAAAATCTATAAATCTAAATGTGGTATAAATACAACGCTTGGTAATTTCGTAAAATAAACATTCCGGTTTAAGAAAAAATAAGATAAAAACTAGAAAAATTGTGAAATACAAAAAAAAATCAAAGAAGAAAAAATATATATATAACTAATACTAACAAAAAAACAACAATTAGAAAACAAAACAAAAAAATTATGCATTTAATAAATTTCGGTTGGATCTAACAGACAAAATATCACTAATAATTGAAGCCGCTAATGAGCTCATCTTGTTTGGTATTGTGTTCTCGACATCCGAAAAATTGCATTCAGACATGGAACTAGAAGCCGGAATAGTTAGAATAGATCTAGCAACACCAACTATAATAGGAAATCCTTTTTATTTCACACGTACATCTGATTTTTTTTCCCACCATTCAAGTATGTGAAAGTTCAATTTTTCCTCGTTTGTTAATTCTAAATCAAAATAACTTTTCAATTCGTCAATAACAAGCGTTTTTTTGTGGGTGGCAATAAAAACCTAATTTTCGTCATCGCTATCACCAAAAAAATCGTGGAAACCAACTAAAAATGGTTGAAGGTCCTCGCAACACATCAACACCACCATTTTTGCATTTTTTTTTCAGTTACTCTTTTTCGCCTGCATTTTCGAAGGTAACTTACGAAGAAGTCCCCTCGAGCTATTTGTGTCGGCCAAAGCTGAACATGTGTGAGTGTTAATTGTTGAAGTACCGTTTGTTTACTTGTATCGATAAACTATGAAACATTTATTACACGCCACTAAATCTCCCCCTTCACTATGTATTTGTTTGATGATTTAGTTTCATACACATGTTCAAGTTTTTTCCAACAACTTCAAGTGGCCTTGCTTTCTTTCACTAGGTAACACTGAGCAATTTCACCATTTTTTTTTGTTTTTTAAGTTCGTTTTGGATTATGGTTTTAAGAGAAGCGAGAATGCTTTTCTCTATTTTGGGGTATGACTAGGCTTTGTTTGGATTGTGGTCAAGTTTCTCTAACTGAAATAACAATTCAATTTTTCGATTTAGGCGGCCCCATGTGGCTAGGTTCGGGTTTTTTTCTCTCGTTTCCTTGTATGACTTAGCGCCGTACTGACTAAGTTGCGACCGTACGAAAAAATCGTAAATTTATAAAGTACAATTTGCGTCATTCTCGAACTTAGGATGTACGAAAATTTGTCGTTTTGTTTTTTTTCGACCCATTGTCACGTCATCTTCAAACTTATCATAAACAACATCGACAATGTGTTTTAGGCTAAGAAAAATTGTTTACACCAATAGGAAAACATATTCCCACGTTTGAAAAGTTTTCGGTTTTTTTTTACTAAAGAAAAAAGTACAGGGTTTTTGGTTTTTGTCCCCATGCACCTTGTATGGTTTTTTTTGTAGAGGTCTCGATGCTGCAGTGTCATTTCACGCAAAGGTGAAAAATTTGAGAGGTCATGGCGGCCGGACAAGAGAGGTTTACGCAAAGGCATGCCGTACAACCACGGTTGTAAGGTTGCACGCCTACGATGTCACGCAAACAGATGTGTCATACGAAATCGTTTCAAAAATTACGATGTGTCTTGCGACGCTTCAAAAAGTTTCGAAAAAATACGGTGCGGCAAAGACAGATTGTACACGGTGACAGCCATCACTTGTATTGTTGACGTATACAATCGTCACAAACTTAAGTAACAATCTCAAGTAAACACATAGAGACACCTGAAATGCGGGTTCGCCGGATCCGCGCTAAAATACAAAGTAAGTTAGCTAAGTTACAGCCACATGGGGTCGCACCTTTATTGTTTGAAACATGTGAATAAGCTAATAATTAGGATTTGTCGTTGGAAATTGACGTAATAATATGATTTCCGCTGATTTATTAACTAATAATTAATACATGTCGCATGACATTGACATAATAATATGATATATTTGTGGAAACACGGTATAAAACACATAATCAACACTTTGCAATAATGTACGATATATGAGGAAGCCGATATTTACGATATGTCAAGTGATATTGACATAATAATTTGACATATTTTTGGAAACACCGTAAAAAGAACATAATTAATATTTTACAATAAAACACGATTTGAGGCCTTTAACTTTTAGTAAGATTCGCGAAATGAATAGTGTCAGTACCGTGTCTGATTTGCGACGCTAATCACAATGTCCCGTACTTCCACGATACCAAAATTACAAAGTACAATAATGTTGGAAACAAGTACAAAATTTCATTTTTTTTCGTTTTTTGCTTAACCGGCCGTAACCGACTTTTTTTTTCAGGTGAATCAACCGACCGCGACCGCTCGTCCCCCAAAATTTGGCAACCGAATCCGTTCCAGATCCGGCGCGGGCGGTCGGTTAGCGGTCGGTCACGGTTTCGGTTGACCGTTTGCGACCTCTGAGACGAGGTTGTTCTGATTTGTAGTGTTGTGTATAGGTAAAAACGTTATTGTGATAACACCGATACGGTAGATATCGGTTATCGAATGGTTAGAGGTCCCAATATATCAGTCCGAGGCCAACAAATTCCATATCGGTAATAACTTTACAAATATATATTACGCGTACTACACTACCTTATTTAGTTATTATATACTGTATTATACATTTTACATTATATAGCGTGGAATGCCACGTAAGCGAATCTGTTCCGTAAATGTTTAACTGAAAATTATTACGGACAGCGCATCAAATAAAACGTAAACAAATTTAAAATAATACTTTATAGTTCTAAAACTATATACCGAAACGAAAAATAAAAAATACATTGTAAAATTTGTGAATCTAATTTTTTCAAAAAGGAGACGAACATGCGTACAGACGAACAGACTATCAGACTGTCAGACTGCCGCCATTACAACCACCATATTTTTGAACCTTCTATAACCAGGCGACACATATTTGAGGAAAAAATGGTTTTTTCTAAAATAAGTAAAAAAATAAAATTATATATTTATTCATTCTAATGGAATATCAAAAAAATGTAGGAGGAGAGGAGGATGGGACACAGGAGGAGGAAGGGTATGGGAGCGTGGAACCCAATTAAAACCCCCCTAAATTATAAACAATCAAAGAAGTATCGCGTTTTTTTACCGAAATCGGGGGGAAGGGGGTCCGCTGCGCATCCGGGAATATGACGTACAGTTGAATGTAATGGCCGTACATTTATCTGTACGGTCCGTACATATATCGCCGATAGTTATCGATATCGGTGATATCACCGATAAATATCAGCGATAATACCGATAACGATATATCGTACCAATATATTGATTATCGGGTACCCGAAAAAAGGTCCATATCGGTTATCGGCAAATCCTTATCGATACACAACACTACACCGTGAATCGCTATTAGCGTCAATGACTCTAATTGTGGTACCCCGTTTTTTTCAGCAAATTCTCAAATAGAATTAATAATTGTAAATGTTCCTAAACGTTATTTGAGGTACCACACTTACAATGATTACTCACTCTATTATAGTTCCATATTAAAATAGTGTGGTGTACGGTCTGTCATTCCGTACAATGATGTACTTTCTTAAGTAAAAAAGAACAAAAAAAATATTTATGCTGATTCGCGCGCATGTAAATGTGCTCTGAAAAAATAGGTCAGATGATGTCACCAAAAGACGTGTTCACATTTGTTCGAATGTCGTTAGCATAGTCGACTGTGTGAACTCTAGACATGTGTGTGTTTGAAGTTGGAATTTTCCCGTAAAACAACGCCGCAGTGTGACGTGTGATTATAG
>JBBHKE010001311.1:0-13286 GCA_037447655.1 Zygnema cylindricum | reverse complement strand
TATATATATATATATATATATATATATATATATATATATATATATATATATATATATATATATATATATATATTTAACGAATACTTAAAAAAAACAATTATTAGAAAACAACCAAAACAAAAAATTATGTATTTAAAAGATCTCAGTTGGATCTAACACACAAAACATCACTAATAATTGAAGCCGCTAGCGAGCTCCTCTTCTTTGTTATCGTGTTCCCGACATTCGAAAAATTGCATTTAGGCATAGAAAGTTAAGCCGGAATAGCTCGAATAGATCTAGCAACACCAGCTATAATAGGAAATCCTTTTTCTTTCGCACGTACATTTGATTTTTTTCCACCATTCAAAAATGTTAAAGTCCAATCTTTCCTCGTTCGTTAATTTCAAATCAAAATAACGTTTCAATTCGTCACTAACGAGCGTTTTTTTATCGGTGGTAATAAAAACCTAATTTTCGTCATCGCTCTCACCAAAAAAATTGTGGAAACCAACTTAAAATGGTCAAAGGTCCTCACAACACATCAATGTCACCATTTTCGCAAAAAAAAATTGGTCACTCGTTTTCGCCTGCGTTTTTAAAAAAAACTTACGAATAAGTCCTTTAGAACTATCCACGTCGGCCAAAGTTGAACATGTGTGAGTGTTAATTATTGAAGTATTGTTTGTTGACTTGCATTGATAAACTATGAAACATGTATTACAAGCCATAAAACCTCCCCCTTTACTATGTATTTCTTCGATGTTTTAGTTTCATAGACATGTTCATGTTTTTTCCAACAACTTCAAGTGGCCCTGCTTTCTTTCACTAGGTAATACCGAGCAATTTCACCATTATTTTATTTTTGAAGTTCGTTTTGGATTATAGTTTTAAGAGAAGCGAGAGTGCTTTTCTCTATTTTGGTATATGACTAAGTTTTGTTTGAATTGTGGTCAAGTTTCTCTAACTGAAATAGCAATTCAATTAATCGATTTATTGTTTGAAACATGTGAGTAAGCTAATAATTAGGATTTGTCGTGGGAAATTGACCTAATAATTTGATTTCCGCTGATTTATTAACTAATAAGTAACACATGTTGCATGGCATTGACATAATAATATGATATATTTGTGGAAACACGGTATAAAACACATAATTAGCACTTTGCAATAATGTACTCTATATGAGGAAACCAATAATTGCAATATGTCACGTGATATTGACATAATAATTTGGCATATCTTTGGAAACACCGTAAAAAGTGCATAATTAACCCTTTACAACACACCGCGAATCGTAATTTGAGTAAAGATAAAAGTAGAGTTATACAAAATAATTTGTGTGATAGAACTTTTTCAAAAAAAGAATTTTACTCTAATTTATTTAAATACTCTAATTTGGCGCGCTAATATCTCTACTGTAAATAAGGTGTTCGTACAAAATGTGACAAAACGTATAGTTTATCGTCACTTTGACGTTTGCACCACTCGTTTTGTTAAAACGCAGTTACATGATAACGGCCTGTATTAAATCATTATTTGTACCTTTTTACTTATAAAAATACAATTTTGTACGGTCGAACGTCGTCCGTACTCCACACTATTCAAAAAGAACTTATATTAGATTTTTTTTACGCTAATTAAACCTTACCTTAAATAGTATAATGAAAAATTTGGAATCATTTACTCTATTTAACGAGATAGAGTCGAAATTTAGGGCGACCGAATCAGCGTTAAATACTGTAATTACGATTCGCGATGTAGATTACGTTTTGCAGCCCTTAACTTTTAGTAAGATTCGTGAAATGAATAGTGTCAGTACTGTGTCAGATTTGCGACGCTAATCATGATGTCACGTACTTCCACGATACCAAAAGTATAAAGTACAATAATGTTGGAAAAAAAAGTACATTTTTTTTTCTTGACCGACAGTAACCGACTTCTTTTTTCCATGGCGAATCAACCGACCGCAACCGTCCGACCCCCAAAATTTGGCAACCGAATCCGTTCCAGATCCGGCGCGGGCGCTCGGTTAACGGTCGGTCATGGTTTCGGTTGACCGTTTGTGACCTCTGTGCGACATCCAGCGTATTCCTGGATAGAGCTTGTAACTTTTTTAAATGTACTACAATAGTTCTAAAACGATATAAACATAGAATATTCACAGGCCAACTGCCACGTCATAAGCCATCTTGATCGACATCATTGACTGAAGGGGAAAGTGGTCCCATGCCACCCCAATTTTGCAACATGAAAATCCGACTCAACATGAAAAAAATTTAAAGGTATTCCTATAAAGCGTCCAGCTCGTAGGCCACATGCGCCGTCAAAAGTCATCCTTCAATTTTGAGTAAAAGGCAAAAGTGGTCCCACGCCGCTTCAATCTGGCAATGAGGCGACAATGCGCCACTTGGGCGACACTAGCGAGTAGCGACGCTTCCGTGCAATAAACTCGCGACCGCTCGTGCGACGAAAAAGAAATATTCACCGAATCGTCAAAATTTTAGCTAACCGAAACAGCTATCATATGTTGGATCGTTGTCACGGTCACAAATACGAAATCGTTGACGTTAACAAATATATTAAAGTTTTCAAACAGGTCCACGCTCATTTTCATCGTGAAAATGGGGATGGTCGGACGACCACATTTATGGTTTTGGCAAACATTTTAGAAAATGCTTCCACTGCGTCTTTCAAGATATTCCTACCCGTCAAGCCCTCATTGGCGATGTGGATCTGACACATAGAATTATATGAGCTTCTGATCTAGAGCGTTGTTCCATTAGGCGGTCTCAGTAAACATAAAAAAATCGTTTATTGAAGGCATCGTTCCATTGTGTCGGGTCAGTAACCGACATATAATTTGCATGGCAAACTTTGATTGGATTCACGTAGTAGATTAATTAGATTTTGCTAATCTTCAAAAAATCTTTGGCAGCAAATTGTGACCACATATTTGTAACAACGAAAGTAAAAAGTGACTCGTACGACGTATGGAATGAAATTTGTACGGCGGACGTAACTAAAGATTTGTAAAGCGTACCAATATGTCAGAATAGTTAGTGGATGGCGACAGACGCGTGAAATAATATCCTCCGTCAAAGATATAATTGCGGCTTCCGGTGGCCTCGCATCCTCCCTAGCGGAAAGCACATGTCATATGCGACGTGTACCCACCTGGTCGCGTGGTCGTCGTGGATATTTGTTCACTTTTCCACGAGGCACGATGCTATACGTTCAGGCGCTTAGATTTGACCTACTCCGGGTCACTTGTTGCGAACTTAAAGTGTGAGACGATGGCGTATCCGATTCTGAATCCGACGGTCCACGTTTTCTCCCATAAACGCGGAGAATCAAATCACTCATTTAGTAGGCTTATTTTTGTGACATTTTTTTTTTGTATGGCGCTGTACGAAACAGTATGACTTTCAGTAAACAATGGCATTTTTCCCCTAATGGAACCTCACCTTAAAACTAAACCCCCAAACTTTTTTACCTTTTAAAACAAGAATAGTGTCAACAACGCTGCTTCACCGTTTATCAAGGTTAACTTTTAAAATAGTTCAAACCAAGCCACATCTATCCTAAATATTTAGAATAAATAACATTAAAATTGACCTTACGTAAGTATCTCCTTAACGATAGTAATGACACATGTTGCATTCTTTCGGTTTGTAATTGTGGACAAGGGACATGGTTATTTGTAAGATATTCTTATCAAAAACCTTATGCAAATGGAATTTTATAAATATAATCCACAATGTTGTATGTGCAAAACATAACACGTAAGTGATATCTCTAACTTTACAACAATTAAGTTCCAATGTTGTTTGAGTATATTTCGCATCGGTAAGAGGTCAAAATATTGTTGTCATATTTATCGTCTATATATCGGATAACAATTAGCAAATATATCCCTAGAGGGGGTAGAATTTAAGCTTTTCTTGGCAATCATGCTTTTACATTGGAACTTCACTACGTAGTGTGAAACCATGCGTCTGTAGTAAAAAAGCTATATCGATGATCGATATGTCAAAAAGGGTACATACAAGTTACCGGTTACCGATACACAACACTACAAAAAATGTGTTTACTCCCCGTTTCAATGAATTATCAACCGCGCACGAAAAAGCAAAGATGTATTTAGTTAGGGGCATAAGGTCGCCCAACCATTGGGATGCGTGGCAAACTCCGTAAATCAAAACATCACTAGAGAAGGATACATTGCCAAGTCAGTTGCCAAGTCAACATACATCGCATCCCACATCGGGTGTATCTTTTATCCGCATAGTTTATGTTGTAATGAGGCAGCTGGTGTCACAGAAGAAGTAGAAGAATCACCAGCAGTTGCCATAATAATAACACAGGCACACAGAAGGAAACTCTCACGATAAACCCGCAGACTACTGACTTCACAATGAAGTCTCAATCAAACCAGACACACCCTAGGTCTGCAAATTTGCCAAAGTAAAGACAATAACATAAAGAACCCACATGCAGAATTTCAAACAGTTATGCCAAAAGATCACAATGATCTTTATAATTGATAAACCCCAAAAACTGCTTCACAGTTTTTGCATACAAGGAATTCTTGCCTACAAGAGTAATCTAAGTCCTATATATATAAGTGAGTCAACTAGAACCCTAAACCCTAACAGACGGAAATATTTACATCAAACTTAAATCTGACTGCCGCCAAAATGATAAGTACCTGAAATGACTGCGCAGTCAATATTTCACTTCCAAAATGACGGCTGACTCTGTCCGCCGTCTCACGGACTGACACGTGTCCCTGGAGTGTACCAAGCCTGTGTACTCCCTTTACACACCACACTAACACCTGTCTACTATAATTCAGTCTGTACACAAGAGTGACTAAGTTCTTAATCTCTTTCTCACACACTAGATATAGAGAGTACTAGAGGTTTCCAAAACAACAGTTTACCAGCTCGCTGCGACACGAAACACATCACATAACTTAACCCAGTATTTTGTGCTTTCATAATGTTTTTCCACATGTTCTTTTATTAAAGTGTACTTTTGGTGTAATGATATTATAAGGTTGTACATTGGGTAAAAGCTTGTCCCCCTTGATATAGACTAAACATTGCTCCACGATTTTTTGAAATCTTTAGAACTTGAAAAAAGAGTTCTATACTCACCTTCTTAGATGTACTCTACATACCTCAGCTGAATAAAAAATTTGTCTAAACTTGTCTCTACGTTTGTTTTAGATGACAAAGAGTCGGATACCTTCACTAGAAAGGGAGTCTTTACAACTAACTATGGGGATGAAGTCTACTTGAAGGCAGATAAGGGTAACCAAGGAATGTTCGGGCTTAACCTGAGTAATGAAAAGAATAATACTTACTATGTTGGTGTCCCAAAGTTGATGATTTGGCATAAGCTGTTGGGGCATTTGCATTTTGATAGGCTCAAAGAAATGAAGAAGCTTGGTGTAATAGAAGGCATTCAGTTTGGTGATAATGAAGTCGTGGATGATTGCAGTGTCTGTGCCCAAGGTAAGGCTCGCAGACTTCTCTTTCCCAAAGCCCCCACATACAGGGGTGAGAAAGTACTAGATGTAGTTCACACAAATATCTGGGGACCGACAAAAGTACCCTCGGTTGGAGGGAAGAGATTTATGTTGACAATAACTGATGACTGGTCTAGATACTCTAGAGTCTACTTATTAAAAAAAAAATCTGAAACACCAACTTACTTTAAAGAATATAAAGCATGGAGTGAGAAGTTAGAGAAGCTACACGGAACCCCCATTAAGAGAATAAGGAGTGATAATGGGGGAGAGAATACCTCTAACCAGTTTGAGGAATACTTGAGGGATGAAGGAGCTCATCATCAAAAAACTGTACCTTATAATCCATAACAAAATGTGGTAGCTGAAAGGTTGAATCAAACTCTAGGAGATAGTGCATGCGGTATGTTGGCCCACAAGAGAATACGAAAAAGGTATTGGGCAGAAGCCATGAACTGTGCCAACAACATTAAGAATAAAGTCCTCACCTCAACAGTGAAAGGAATGAAACCTTATGAGAGATGGGTTGGAAGGAAACCGGATATCTCTCACCTTAAAGTATTTGGTAGTCAAGTCTACAGTCTGGATACAGATAAGAAAAACTGGAAACAAGATGCTAAGGGAAAATCTGGTTATTTTGTGGGATATGATGAGGATGTCAAGAGATATAGAGTGTATGACTTAGCAAAACAAGACATAATTCTGTAAAACACCTAGTTGTCATGGATGAAGGGAAGTCACTTGATCCCTTCAAATATACCAAGAAGATAAAAATTAGTTTTGAGCCCGAGAGTGAGGAGGAATCGGTCTTTCCCAAAAAAAACATGAGTGAAACAGTGATTGCATATTTGAGGGAGATCCAAGATAGAGGAGATATACCGGAAGTTCCACATATATTTACACCCTACAAGGAGACAGAAGAGGAGGAACCGAAACCGGTTTCCATGGATAGGAGGGCCGAAGAGACAGTGAGGAGAAATTTGAGACTTCCCTCAATTCCATCTTCGGATTATGAGGTAGGGCAAGGGAGCAGGAAAAGGATTCACGAAAAACATGCCGCTCATAAGGTAACCAAGCTGTCTCACCCTAATACGCCTCAGTCATACTTGGAGGCAATGGACAGTCCAGAGAAAGACAGACGGGTTAAAGCCATAAATGATGAGATGGCCTCCATCATGGAAGCCAATACTTGGGAACTAGTAGACTGTCTTCTGAACAAAAAATCGATTGGGTGCAAATGGGTGTTTAAACTAGAACTGAACCGAAATAATACCATTGAAAGATATAAGGCTTGGTTGTTATCAAAGGGGTTCACTAAAAAAGAGGGGATTGACTATGAGAAAACTTTTGCTCCAATTGTTCGGTTCTCATCTATAAGGATTCTCCTCAGTCTCGCAGCAATGAAAGACATGGAGATACATCAGATGGACATTAAGACCGCCTTCCTCAATGGTGAGTGAGTGGAAGAAATCTTCATGCCGCAACCAGAGGGGTTTTTGGAAGAAGGAGAAGAGAGCAAAGGCTCATAAAGTCCTTATATAGACTGAACCAGACTCCCCACCAATAGAATAAGAAACTAGATGAGTTTATCACTGGTCTGGGATATATCCAGATCACTTATGATCATTCTATCTATATGTTTGAGGATGAGAATAGTGTCATTTTTATTGCAATCAATGTTGATGATTTGCTAATGTTAAGTAAATCTCTGGAAAAGATCAATAAGTTAAAGAAAGATCTTAGAAGTAGATTTGACATGAAGGATTTAGGGGAGGCAAGATTTTACTTGGAAATTTAAATGGAAAGTGATAGCGGGAAAAAGATTACGATCTCATCGTGAAAGAAACAATAAGAAATACTTTGAGAAATAGATGGAAAGAACATTATACCAATCCCATGGACTTGAAGAAAGTAAGTGACGGGAGTGTAGAAGGAGGAGTGATAATCTTAGATGATCAAATTAGTTTAGAAGAGAGAGTTTATGAAGTCTATTCCATACAAGCAGGTTGTAAGAAGTTTAATTTACTTTATGAACAGTACCAGGCTAGACATAGCGACAACAGTTAGAGTACATAGTAGAAGCCTTAATGATCCTTGGAAGAGAGAATGCGAGGCCGCCAAGAGAGTCATGAGATATCTGGGGGGAACAAGAGAGTTATGTTTGCATTTGGGAGGGGAGCACACTGACATCACTACTTGGAGTGATGCCAGTTATGGGGATGCAGCTATGAGAAGATGCACTTCTGGGTATGTTTTATATGTGGGGGAAGGTGCTTGCTGTTGGAGCAGAAAACAAAAAAAGGTGGTTGCTCAATCTAATATGGATGTTGAATACATGGCCTCTTGTTCTGCTGTGAAAGAGTCGATATGGGTCAAATCCTTGTTGTAAGAACTAAGGAATATGAAGGAGGGAGTGCATGGAGTATTTTGTGATAATCAGGCTACCATTGCAATAGCAGCCAATCCAAAACATCATTTCAAAGCTAAGCATATAGACATAAGATTAAATTTCGTGAGAGAAAAAGTTGAAAATAAAATTGTGAATCTTGTGTATAGGCCTGATGAAGAAATGGTGGCTGATATGATGACCAAACCTGTGCCCTCTCTCAAGTTAAAGAATTGTAGCGAAAAGTGTGGATTAAAAGAGAAGTTAAAATTATACTAGAATATAAGGGGAGTGTTGAAATCACTAGATTTATGGGGTATTTTCTAAGTCAAATAGCTAAGTGAAAAAAGGAAAAACGTTAGTTGCCATTGCCACCTCTTCTCTCTAATCCCCCATACTTGTTGTAGTCACTGAAAGAAAGAGAGCATGGTGGAGCCATGGTTGTCTCAGATCCACGGGTACTACTGAAGAGTGACATCAATCACTCTCAACAAAAGGTTGAGTCCGGCAGGACTTGAACCTTGGACCGGCAGAGCGAGGCTTCTCTAACCAGTCTATCGTAGAAGTTTGTTAGAGTACATAGGGTATGATTTACATTTAAACATTGTTTTGAGGATCTCAGTCCATTTTTGGAAGTTACGGGTAAAAGGCATAGAGATCAGTTACACATGCGGTACGAACACGTCATGCATGAAACAAATGAACCGGACATTTGTTTCAACGGCTAACATTAAAAGTCAATTTGGATCCGACGGCACATACCGACGTCGAGATCTCGGAATGACCGCTTTGGCGGTATTTTAGGCGAGACATGACTTGGCGCCGCGTGGTTGGATGACATTTGGACGCGGAAATCCAAGGGAGCATAAGGACGAGTAAAAAGGAGACAGGCGTCCACCCATTAGCCTTGTCGTACACAGGCCGTACAGAAAGGACACCGACCATAGTACCTTTTTGCACTGTACAGTGCTAGTGCTATGATTGGTTTGTACTCTAGTAGATAGTGGTTGTGAGAGAGGTTTAGTCCTTAGAGAATTCAATAGGTGGCTCTCTCTCTCTCTCATTGAGTTTGATAGAATTGGCGTCTTTGCCGCTTGATAATTTATCGGCTGGTTGGCCGTTTTCTGTGATTCTTTTTGCTACAGACTCAGGGGATTCTGTTGTTTTGAAAAGATAGTTTCATGCATACGCGACATTTTGTGCGTACGCAATATTTCGTATGCAAATTATTAATTGTGTATACTGTGGAAGTTCGAAATGAAAGTGGCGTGAGCGGCACTTATTGGAAAAGGATGCCGACAGGACGGACTTATTTGGTTGAGGTGACGTCAGCTCGTCAAGTGGATTGCGTGACCACGCGACACGACATCAAGGATGTCGAATAAGATCTACGGACGGCGGCGCCGTCACTTTGGTGAGGGACGCAAAATCGCGTCCATCACATGATATTTATTTTGGACGGTCCTGATTCGTTTGACGGATTTCGTAAGACTTGTAAATGTTTAACAATGTTTTGTCCTGTGTATTTATTATTAGTGAAGATCAGGTACACTCACATTAATATAGGTAGTCGATTGATTACGTACGGCTGGTATGCCTCCGTATAGTGAGTAGTAAGTTGTAGTGTATATTTGTAGGACTTAGTCATTTTTGAGACTTAAGAACTTTTTGGACAAAAACTGTTTTTGCTCCTTTTTTGGTAATTTTCAACTGAGGATTGCTCTCACATGTATTGGCAGAATTATCTGAAATTTTGCATGTGTGTTCCTCCTTGTATCGGAAATATTGTGGCGAATTTTCAGACCTATTGTGTGTCTGATTTGCTTGGGGCTTCATTGTGAAGTCGGTCTTTTGTGGGGTTGATTCTGGCAGGCTGTTTTTGGGTGATGCAAAAATTCTGGTTGGTACGTTTGTATGAAAATTGGTAGGAATACTTAGTGGCCTAGGAATATTCTATTTGTGAATTTTCAGCTTGTTTTGGTAACTTTGTAGAATTCTGAGTGGAATCAAAGTAGACTGTTTTGGGGTAGTCTGTGGTGCTTCCTAGGGTAAATCCATGGCTGAAAATGGCTATGGACAACAGAGTCTAGGCCGCACAGGGGTGCAGTCAGATTGTCAGCTTGTCTACTTGAGCAGCATTGGTTTTAGTTGAAAGTGGGTTAGCCAAAAGCTACCTAGAGGCTTCCTGAATTCTGTGCACACCTATATTACATATTATTATAAACTTGAATCTCAAATTACTGTTAAGTTATTATTGCTATTATTCTTGTTACATTTTTAAAGAAGTGATTGATATCCAATTTTCATAGTTGATATAACTTATTATTACTACAGTATATATTTTATTATTATTATTGTTGATGTCTTATTATTTTTGTAGTTGCCATCCTTATATTATAGTTTTAGCTCCAATAATTATGCTTTGAGTAGATTTTCTTGTTTTTGGTACTCAACCACGTTTGAATACTTCTTTTTTTGTCCAATTTAAACCTTCCATTTAAAGATTTTATTCCACAAAAATTTATCGATCAAAGTTATTACTTTTAACATTTATTTCTTTTTCTTCTTGTTGGTTATCGAGTTTCACTAAAATCGTGTTTCTTTCCTTTTTTAAAGCCCAAACTTTGATATTATTTATGATTTCAATCTGTGTGTATGTTTTTGTTTCATATCTTTTTTTTGTTGTTTTGAGTTTGTAATGTTTAAAACACACAATTTTTATTCCAAAAATATTTACAAAACTGAACCTTTAACGTTTGCTTCCTTTTTGTCGGGTTTCAAACTTTCACTTTTTTTCGCTTTTTTTTCTTTCGGTTTATTCTCGTTCTCGTTAACTTTTACATTTTAGCGGAGAAAAAAAATTAACATTGTTTACTTTTGTTTGTTGATGAACGTTATTTATTTTCTTTTTTTGTTGTTGTTTCTGTAATTTTTCCTGTTAGCAATAATGGTGTTAAGAAGTTATAAAAAATAGATGAGGAAATCACTAGTACTCTAATTCATTGAGAAGGGAGAGTAAGAGAGAGGGATTGGGAGGTGGGGGGGAGGGAGAGAGGGGTGGGAGAAGAGGAAAATAATTTAATTTATTAAGAGGGAAACAATGTACGAGTACGAGGATTCTAAACAAATAAGGTAGAGGGGAAGAGAGAGAGGGAGAAAGAGTGACAGAGGGAGGGGGAGGGGAGGGAGGGAGCGGAGAGGAGGGAGGGGAGAGTGGGGTTCTGTATTGGGCATTCGAATCCTTCATTTAGTGCGTTTTGGCACTTAACGTGTTTTTGGTGGCATAGTTTTAACGCGTTTCATTAAACTGGAATTGCAACAAAAACTGAACTGCAAGTAAACAGAAACAAAAACTGAACAGGAACTCCAACTGGAACAAAACTGAAAACAAATACTGAAAGTGAAAGAAATCAACATGACTAAAACTGAAACTCCAACTGAAACAAAACTAAACTGGAACTGGAACCGGTGAACTGAAGTTGAAATAAACACATTAACTGGAAAAGAACCCGAAACTGAACAAAAACTGAAACTTCAACAAAAACTGGAAAATAAAACCGAGACAGAAACGGCAGCTGAGACAAAAAATGAAACTGAATTAAACAAATACTGAGACAGAAGCCAAAACTGACATGGAAGCAGGAACGATACTAAACCAAAACAATTGAGGCTGAACTAGACTAATGCTGAAACACTGCAACATAAACAGAAACTGAAACTGAAACAAATATGCAACAGCGACAGAAACTAAGACTGAACAGATACTGAAAGTAAAAGTGAGTAAACTGATCTGAAACAAAAAGTGATGCTGAAACAGAAACCAAAAGTGGAACTGGAACAGAAACAAAAACTGGAACAGGCACCGCAACTGAAACTGAAACAAAAGCAGAAACAGCAATTGCAACTAAAACTGACACTGCAATGAAAGAACTGGAACTGAGGCAGGAACTGGAGCTGGAACTGGAACTGAAATTGAAACAAAAACAGAGAATGGAACAAGAACAAAACTGAACAAAAACTGAGACGGAAGGAGAAACTAAAACTGGAACAGGACCTTAAACTCCCGAAAATGGAACCAGAACTGGAACTAGAATCCATACTGGAACTGAGTAAACTGTAACTGAAACTGAAAGTATAAATGAAACAGAAACTAACTGAAACAGAAACCAAAACAGGCATAGGAACTGCAACTTAAACAAAAACAGAAACTGGAACGAAAACTGGAACTGAAACTGCAACTGGAGAAAAACTAGAAACTGAAACTGAAACCAGAACGAAAAACAAACACTACTGAACTGAATTTGAAACTGGACAACAGCAACTGAACCTGGAACAAAAATTGAACTTGAAACAGAAATGGAATAAAAAGAAAAATTGTAATTGAAAAAAAAAATGGAACTGCACAAAAACTGAAACAGCAACAGAAACAACTGAAACTAAAACTGAAACAGGATCTAAAACTGTAACAGAAAATGGCGTATACACTGTAAATGAAACTGGAACAAAAATTGAAACAGAAACCCAAACTGGAACGGCAACAAAACAGGAACAGAAACTGCAGCTGACACTGAATTTGAAACAAAAACTGAAACTGAGATAGGAACTGCAACAGAAACTGCAACAACAACTGCAACTGAAACTGCACCTGAAGAAAAACCAGAAAACTGAAACAGAAACCAAAACGAAATCTGAAACAAATAATGAACTACTAAAACAAAAAACTGAAGTAAAACAAAAACTGGAACAAAAATAAAAACTGAAATTGAAAAATAAATTGAAACTGAAAACAGAAACTGAAATTTAAACAAAAACAGGATTGTGACTAAAACAAAAACCAAAACAAAAACTGTAACAGAATCTGAAACTAAACCCGAAAACTGAAACTGAGTTTTTTTTAAGAACAGACTGAAATTGACTAAAATAATTTAGATTACAAATTATTACAAGAAAAAACAACAAAAAAACTAAAACAAACCTGAAAACTAAAAAAAACATGAAAAAAAAGAGTGTTTACTCATAAAAAAAAAAGGTCCGTATATAATAATAACTACGAAAATATTATATTTAAAAAATATAAGTAAAGAAGATCAACATATATATATCAAAAAGAAAAAAAAGACTAAAATTTGAGAATAAAAAAAAGAAAAAGAAAAAAAAAAGTCACAACCTTGAAACAACATTCCTTAATCCGAAAGAACTAACAAATTCTCGACTTATTTGTACCCCTCTTTCTTCATATGTACCTTTTTCGATTTCAACATTATCGTTTTCGATTTTAAATTTTTCGTTTTCATAAAATGATTTCGGGTACCAAGTGATGGGGTTTTTCCCCAATGGGGTTAAAAGCAAACCCCTTTTTTTCAAATAATGGGGTAAAGCCGCGAC
>JBBHKE010001309.1:0-29176 GCA_037447655.1 Zygnema cylindricum | reverse complement strand
TCCCCTTTCTCTGTGTTTTGTAGCTTTAGAATTTGTCAGCTGGATTGTCAAAAAATATTTCCTCTTGCGATTTTTTTAAATCAACCAACTTTGTACTTTTTGTTGCGACTGTTGTAATAGAGGTCTTTTATCGTAAAATGTGGACATGGAGGTCTGATAAGAAAACATCTACGATGAATGAAACTTATGATACTGGCGTTTTTCTTTTCTAAAATGAACTGTAGAATGTTCATATCTTAAACCGTAGAATGTGCAAGAACAGTTGGAAACACTTTTATATTGGGAACCTGTGTAGTACGTGTATTGTACGCGTTTACAATATATAGCGTTTCCCATTGTTTTCGCGCAGTAAGTATGTTTTAAATCACCGGAAAAGTATTATGGGATTGGGAATGGTGTTGTGTCAAAGCCGTGTGATGAGCTATCATGTCATTTGTAACATCTGGACAAAAATATTGTTTGATCATTGTGTTTTGGGTTTTTAGGAATGTTGCTGAAATTTGTTATGTGGTTTGTTTGCATAATGTTTGTTTATCATTGTGTTTTTATGTTTCTGGTCATAGGGAATTTGCATACACTTTCTCTGATAAGTTTGTTTTTAGCTTCTTGATGGCCAGACAATGTCATGATGACTATGTAGAACTGGTGCCCCTAGGTTCCGAACTTAGCAACCAACTTAGCAACTTTGACTTTTTGAATCAATCAAATTTGTGTGATGGTACACTAGGGTGCATCTCTATTCTAATCGTATGTCACACAAATTGTATGAAGGGAATAAAAATGTAGAAGGAAAAAAAAAAGGGACCAGAAACTTCATTTACATGTATTATAGCATCCTGGTAAAGCCTCTATTATGTTTTAGCTAGTTTCCAGCATTCAAACGTGGTATTTATTCGTTTATGGTGTCACTCCCTTCATGTTGAGTCAGTTTGTTGGGAGGGAGAGGGAGATGTCTCAAAGCCTTGTGACATATGTGTTGGCTAATTTTATGACTATGTTATAAAGCTTATAAGCAGCACACTTTACTTCATTGCTCAGCCTAGTATGATGCTTGTGGGAGCCTTTTTGATTCGGTTGGTATGCACATTGGTTGATCCTCAGTTTGGTAGATTAGCGTCCTCTGTTTGAGATTATGTTTTCATGGTTTAGGCACCAAAATTCTCCACAGAGGGAGAGGGAGAGGCTGAAGCAATTTGGTGATAGACATGACTGTGGTGTCAGTACAATGCCATTTCTGTTACATATGAAATTTTTGATGCGATGGGAGTGAGGCGAGACTATAGAGAAAATAAATCAAAAAAGTTACTAAATATCGACAGGCTATAACAGTTTGCAGCTGCGAAATTGTTCTGTGCCTTAGTACGTGAAAAGTTTCTTTTGAAATATAATACCGACTTTTTTAAAAAGCGCGATGGATTTGAAACAGTTGCTCGACGTTGTAAGTGACATGTTTTTTAGTTTTGTTATATTCCTTGATGTTTTCCCTGTGTTAAGTCCTTAAGAGCTAAGGTCCTGCGGACTGATCAATGATTCAGAAGGGTGAAAACACTTCGTTCTTAAATTCAGCAGCAGCTGACATCATCTGTTTCGTCCTCGTCATTGGTATACTGCTAACGCAACATCCTCAAAAAAAATTTGACATCCACCATAGCATGTCGTTTATTTTGACATCAGCATATCGTCAAAATTGGTAACATATCGTCATGAGAAAACATAGGCAACATTGTCACGATAGACACTATTGAAATTGTTGTTTTTTGGAAAATCGTCAAACTCATTGAAAGAATCAACATGTTAGTTTTTTAGTGTTGCTTTTTTTCACACGATATCAAATTTGTGTGTGTTTTTGTCCTATTGGAGAACAAATGATGTGAAGGAAGATCTTTATATTCCGTTGCCATTTCTGAGTACGTCAACAAAGCGGAAAAAAGTGTGAAAATTGCAAAAATAAATTTATAACACTCATTTTATTTGAAATGAGAGTTTAGATAAAAGTACACCTCCAGATTAAGAATTGAAAACTCATATGATGGCGGCTTTACTTTTGCTCTTTAACCTTAGGGTATGTCCCCATGTACTTGTAACTTAGCGAACTCACTTTGTATTTCAGCGTGGATCAGTTGGATTAGGTTTCCAGGTGGCCCTATGTGTAAAAACGAAAATAGTAACTTACGTTTGTGATGATTGAATGCGCCGACAATGACTGTGACGGTTGTCAACGTCTACAATCTGTGTTGTCGCACGTTATTTTTTGGAACTGCTTCTGACGTCACATGTCCTTCCGTGACATAGTAGACGTACCACCTTCCGCCTGTGCCGTTTCACGGATGAAGAAGATGCGCTTTGCCTTTGCGTCGCCTGTCCGTTCGACGTGAAATGGCATCGGAATTTCGAGACCCCTGCAAAAAAAATCCGTACCGGACGAAAATGGACAACAAAACAAATTGTGTACTTTTATTCGTCGTACTGAACGCAAACGGACAAAACATAGCGAATCGTGTACTTTTCCTCGTCGCTTGAAATTGTTTGATTTTTTTTTTAATTCTACACGTGCAAATATGTGCTCCTATTTGTTTTGCAAAAATACTTTGATTTAAAACACATACACATCGCCGATGTGTTTTAAAGAAAAGTTTGAAGATGGCGTCTATTGACGTGGCCGTGGGTCGAAAAACACAAAACGACATGTACACCGCTCATCGCTATTAGAGTAAATAACGCTAATTTGGTGCCCTTTTAAAAACAAAAAAAACTTGAAATACAATCCATAATTCTATTTTTCCCTATACGCCTTTTAGAGTTCTTTTTTTAATTAGCGTGAATAACGGAAGTACAACGCGATGTTTATAGTGTGGTGTACGGAGAGGTTTTGTCCGTACCAAAATGTACTTTTTGAAATAAAAATGTACAAAAAGTCATTTAATGTAGTTGCGCACGCATGTGAATGTGCACTAGAAAAAGAGACGCAAACTTAAATATTCAAATTTTGGCGTACGAATCGTCAGATTTTGTATGGATACATATATTGATGTAGACATCGATACGGCGGGCACTTCTTATTCGAAAATCCCAAATAAGAGTTAGTGATTAATTAGTATCTATGTTTTTTCCAATTAGCTTAATTTACGCTTATTTATTCCTTTTCTCTCTAATAGCGATTGCGGTACACGTGAATCGCTATTAGACTCTAACGGTAACCGCTTTTCGGCAAATTCTCAAATAGAATTAATCATTCTAAATGTTTCTAAACGTTATTTGAGGTACCCCATTAAATAGGGTACATAACTGTAATATAGTGCCATTTTAAATGGTGTGGTGTACGGTCTGTCATATCCGTACCATTTTGTACTTTTTAAAATAAAAGAGTACAAAAACAGTATTGACATTGTCGCGCGCGCATGTAAATGTGATTTGAAAAAAAGCGACCAAATGAGATCGGCAAAAGATGTGTTCAAATTTGTTCGAATGTCGTTAGCGTGGTCGATCGTGTGAACATTGGACGTGCGGGTATGTCGAAAGTTACGTAATTTTTCCGTAAAATAGCACAACAATGTGATGTGTCATTCTGGTGTTGTAATTGCCAACCCCAACTGTTTATGTGGTCATTGTAATGAAGGTTTTATTCATAATTACAGAAAATCATTCTATTATGCGACGACAACTTATTTAGCGTTAATGTAAAATCTAATTGATGCAAAAGTGGAAACTGTATATGAAATAGAGTAAGTTGCGGGAATATTGGCGTGAATTCACAATTGCACAACATTAATTAAAAAAAAATAGAGTTAACATACAACATTTGGCGTAGGTGATATATGTCTTGGGGTAACGCCAATTGCGGACAGACCCCAAAAAAAGGATTCCTTTTCGACGAATCACAACCATCATTGACAATTTTGTATTTTCGTTGGTTGCGTAGCCTGTCTTTTCATTTTTGAAATAATTTTAGGATGTTTAAACAAGATGCATGTCACTGTCGCGTATAATCGTCCCTTTATCCATGATTTACATTCCGGTTATTGATTTTACCAATTTGGTTACCAAAAACAAATCATACGTGGAGTCATCGCGGCAACGGGCTCCTTCTCAATCTGCCACTTGCACTCGCTTTTTTAGCTTCCTCCATTCCTCCCCTCCCCTTCCCTCAATCTAACCCTATCCCTATCCCTATCCATATTCTTCTCTTTTTCCCTTTCTCTATCCCTCTCGCTCTGTCTTTCCTCTCCCTCTTCATCTTCCACTCCCTTCCTCTCTATCTCTCTTTTCCATTTCCCTCTCCCTTCCCCTATCCCTAACTCTCTCCCTCTGTGGGTCAATCTCACGCCCTCTACATTTCTCCATCGCCCTATTTGATCTCCCTCCCTCTCCTTATCTCTCTCCCTCTCCCTCCTAATATGTCGCTCCTTATCCCTCTCATTTCCCATCCTTCTCCCACTCACTATCCCTATCTCTCACCTCTCTCTCTCTCAATCTAACGCTCTCTATTTTTCTTCCGCTCCCTATACCTATCTCTCTCCCTCCCTCTCTCAATTCGCCACTCATATTCCTCTCCCTCTCCCTATCCATATATCTCTCCCTCTATCTCTCAATCTGTTCCCTTTTTCTTCTACCCCTCTCCCTATACCTATCTCTCTCCCTCTCCCTCTCAATCAATCGTTTTACATTCCTCTCCCTTTCCCTTTCCCTATCTCTCTCCCTCCCTCTCTCAAATGGTTAATGATATTCCTCTCCCTCTCACACTCCCTATCTCTCTCTCAGTCTCTCCCTCAATATGTCACCCTCTTATTCCATCCCTCTCCCTATACCTATCTCTCTCCCTCTGTTTTAATCGATCACTCTATATTCCTCTCCCTCTCCCCCTCCCTATCTCTCTCCCTCCCTATCTCTCTCTCTCTCCCTCTCTTAGTCTACCACTCATATTCCTCTCTCTTTCTCCGTATCCATATATCCCTCCCTCTATCTCTCATTCTGTCGCCCTCTTCTGCTACCCCTCTTCGTAGACCTATCTCTCTCCCTCTCCCTCTCAATTAATATTTTTATATTCCTCCCTCTTGAAACTCTGAGACCTCCATAAGTCATCAGAGTAGACAGCTTCCAAGAAGCCTCTAGGATAATCTGACCCCTTTTTGTTTCAGCAAAAACAACTGCCACCTTGGTAGACAAAAACCCTGGCCACCTGCACCCCTGTGAAGGCAAGACTCCCCTGAGTCGATAGCAAAAAGAATCTCTGAATTTGCTCCCCTGAGCAGTAAGTTATGGAGGGTCAAAGTTGACCTTTAGTACAGAAGCTCTTTGGGAGAGAGGGTCCTATCTCCTAATTTGTCTAAGTCCTATCTCTCTCACAGACTCTATCTACTAATGTACGGAACCAATCATAATACAGTTCCGTACGCAAAAGTATAGCTGCCGGTGTACTTTAGGTACGGACATTGTACGACATGGCCTAAATTCGACACATGTCATATCCGGATTGGTGCCATAATCTCCGGAGATTCACGATCCAATGTAATTTCGCCACGTGTCATCCGATGTGGCAATGGCCACAAACCGCCGAAATCTTCTTCCGCGATCTCGGCGCTAATTTCGGCCGTCCGATTAAATTCGATTTTAATCGTAGCCATAATAAATACATGCGGGGTATTGATTTCTTGTCCGTACCGTAATCCGTACTTATACATTACCGGATCTATGTATCCCGTAAACAATTACAGTTAAATGATTTATCCTACGTATTTATGTTTAAATAAATATCAAACCATATAGTACGTAACTTTAGTTTTAGACTTAACGGCTAAGGCTACCGGCTAATTGTTGTCTGCCGGCCGGTAGGTACAAGTATCAAATCCTGTGGCCGGCACATACCTTTTAGATAAAATAAACCCTTTAACTAATATAAATTTCCCGTAAACCTCTGGATAGCCTAGGTAGCCATGGCTCTAGCTCCCTCTCCAATTTCTCAGTGACTGCGACAAGTTTGAGAGTTGGAGAAAGAAGTTAGAGGTAGACTGCCTCGGCTTCTTTCTATATTAGACCTAGAAAATACTATAAATGGACCATTAATTTCTACACTCCCCTTATTTTCTAGTCAATCTTTAATTTCAGACCGCACTTCTCCCTGCAGAAAATTAGTTTAGGGGAAGGCACAGACCATCTCACTATCTGGTCTGTTCTCTAAACTGATTTTTTTTTTTCAACTTTCTCTCTAACAAAGCTGAGCTGATGTCCATGTGTTTGGCTTTAAAATGATGTTTAGGATTGGCAGAAATAGCAATTGCTGCCTGATTATCATAAAAACTTTTCTGCACACCACTCTTAAGGTGACCAAGCTCATCAATCAAAGACTTGACCCACATCAATTATTTTACAGCCGAGCAAGAGGCCATATACTCAGCCTCCATGGTGGATTGAGCAATAACTCTTTGCTGTTTGCTACTCCAACAGCAAGCCCCATCACCCACATATAATACATATCCAGAAGTGCATCTCCTCATCGGAGCATCACCATAACTGGCATCACTCCAAGTAGTGATGTCTGTATTCTCCCCACCCAAATGCAACCATATATCCCTAGTTCCTATCAAATATCTAAGGACTCTCTTAGCTGCCTCCCAATCCTTCTTAGTGGGAGCATTTAGACTTCTACTCAGCACTCCTACTGCTGCAGCTAAATCCGGCCGGGTACAATTCATAAAATAGATTAGATTTCCCACTACTTGCCTGTAAAGAATAGTCTGCATGAACTTCTATTCTTCAGGAAATAATTCCTCGTCTAAGACTATGACTCCTTCTTCCTCACTTCCCTTCTTAAACTCCATTGGAGTTGTACAACTATTAGCTTTATCCAATTGAAATTTTTCAAGCATGTTCCCTATTGCTTCCTTTTGAGTGAGTCTTATAATTTTCCTTTTTCGGTCTCTCTCTACTTGAATTCCCAAAATATATTTTGCTTCTCCCATATCTTTCATTTCAAATCTCCGTTTAAGATCGGTTTTCAATTAATTAATTTTTTCTATTGATTTACTTAAAACAAGCAAATCATCAACATAAATTGCAATAAATAAAAAACCTTCCTCATCTTCGAAAATATAGATTGAGTGATCTGAGCTGATTCGAATATATCCCAGACCGGTAAGAAACACATCAAGCTTGTTATTCCATCGTCGAGGCGCCTGTTTCAAACCATAAAGAGTTTTAATCAGCCTGCATACCTTACTCTCCTCTCCTTCCTCCACAAATCATTCGGGTTGTCGCATGAAGATCTCCTCTTCCAATTCTCCATGCAAAAAGGCTTTCTTGATGTCCATCTGATGCACTTCCATGTCTTCCGCTGCTGCTAGGCTGAGAAGTATGCGGACGGAGGGAAATCTGACGACCGGGGCAAAGGTTTCCTCGTAGTCAATTCCCTCTTTTTGTGTAAATCCCTTTGCCACTAATCGGGCCTTGTAGAGCTCGATTGTGTTATCTGGGTTCAGTTTTAATTTGAAAACCCACTTACAACCGATTGGTTTTCGGTTAGGTGGACAATCCACCAGCTCCCAAGTATCGGCTGCCATAATAGAGGCCATCTCCTCATTGATGGCTATCTTCCACCAGTTTCTTTCTGGACAAGTCATCGCCTCTCCATAAGTTTGAGGTTCATCTTGATGAGATAGTTTAGTTACCTTGTTATTAACCTATTTTTCTTACAATCTTTTGCTACTCTCCTCCCCCCCTCAAAATCTGAGGCCGGAATAGATGGTTCTCGTGGATTTTTTCGAACAAACTCGGCTTCTCCTCTATCCCTTGATTCCGAATCAATTTCCACCACGTCTTCCTCTTCGGGTAGAGTTGTTATTGGAGTTTCCACAGCCGAGTCCTTTTCGGTCTGATTTGTACCTGCAAGAATGTCATCGTCTCTAAAACCTGGATAGTTAAAAAGCTTAAAGTCATCAGAATTTTCTGACTCAAAATCTGATTTTTACTGACTTCGTATATTTGAAGGGATCCACAAACTTTCTTTCATCCATAACTACTAGATGCTTTACTAAGATTATATCTTCCCTTTTTAAATCATAAACTCTATATCCTTTAACATCTTCATCATATCATAATAAGTATTTGGTTTTCCTTTAGGATCTAGCTTCCAATTAGACCGATCTGTATCTAGACTGAATACTTGACTGCCGAAAACCTATAAGTGAGATAAGTCTAGTTTCCGGCCTGTCCATCTCTCATAAGGTGTTTGATCTTTTATAGCTGAAGTAAGAACTCTATTTTTGAGGTAATTAGCACAGTTCATTGCATCTGCCCAAAACCTTTTTCCTACCTTCTTATCCGACAACATACTTCTAGCACTATCACTTACTGTTCTATTTAACCTTTCAGCTACCCCATTCTGTTTCGGATTTTTTGGAACTGTCTTTTGGTGTTGGACCCCATCTTCCATCAAAAAATCCTCAAATTGGTTAGAAGTATACTCTCCACCATTGTCACTCCTTACTCTCTTGATTGGAGTTTCATGGAGTTTTTCGCTCCATGCTTTATATGGTCTAAAACAATCCTGAGCTTCTGACTTGTTTTTCAAAAAATACACCCGGGAATACCGAGACCAATCATCAGTTATAGTCATCATAAATCTCTTCCCCCCCGCTGAGGGCACAGTAGCCGGTCCCCAAATATCTGTGTGTACTAGATCTAGAATTTTTTCTCCCTTATAGGTGGATGTTTTAGGAAAGGGTAATCTTTGTGCTTTACCTTGAGCACATCCACTACAATCACTTATATCATCACTCTCACTGAACTGAATCCCTTCTGAAATTCTGTGGTCTCCATTGACCCACAGATGAGCAGCATATGTAAAGCCTCTAGGATAACATTTTGCCCTTCCAATTTCCCACTAAATAAGTGCCACCCTCGCACACAAATATTCTGTCCACGCTCACCCCTGTGAGGACAAGACTCCCTTGAGTCAAACGCAAAAGGATTCACTGAATTTGCTCCCCTGAACAGTAAGTTATGGATGGTCAAAGATGACCTTTATAGCTACAAGCTATCTTAGAGAGAGGTACCTAAATATTACTAAGTCTTGGTTTGCCTACTCACGACTACCTACTACTAAACCCTAGTCCAATAGGAACACTATATAGTGGAAGAAGGTATAATGGGCAATGTAATTATTGTACGAACATTGTACGACAAGGTCTACAAGGTGACAACTGTCAAATCGAAAGCCAAGGTTCCTCCTCCCATGTTCTCCATTATCAAATAATGTGGCGCCACGTGGTACCGCATGACGCTATCTCCGTATGCCATAAAAAGCTCACTTCGCCTGGCGGGTATAATGTCGGCCGTCTGATCAAAACATATTTTACACGGTTCAGATTCGCGTACATGCAGAAAATAATCCTTTTAGTTAGTCTGTTGTTAATTAGCTGTTGCGTTAATGTTTATATATTTATGAAACCCGTCAGGTGTGTCGTTTCGTAGCGCCTTAATGGTTAAGGCGTTAGGTTATATAGATTCTAGAGGTCGCAAGTTTAAGTCTAGACTTAGGCAACATTTTCGTAAAATACCTTTTACTTCAAATCTGCCCCTTTCTAAATATAGCGGCAGCTATGGCGAGCCTTTGATCCTCACTCTCTTTCTTTAAAGCAAACTCAAATAGGGAAGTGAACTATTAATTACCTCTTTTGAACACTCCCTTAGTTCCTAGTCACTTTTCAATTTTATTCCACAGTTTTCTCTGCAATAAATCAATTTAGGGGAAGGCACTGCTTTTGTCATCATGTCTGCAATCATTTCTCTATCAATTTTATGAACCTGTTTAATAATTTTATTTTCTACCTTCTCTCTAACAAAGCTTAGTCTAATATCCATATGCTTAGCTTTGAAGTGATGTTTCGGATTTGCTGTAATAGAGATAGCAGCTTGATTATCACAAAAAACATTTTGAGTTCCAAGCTTCATGAACCCAAGTTCTTCAAGAAGAGATTTAACCCACATTAATTCTTTGGTGGCAGCACAGGAAGCCATGTATTCATCCTCTATAGTGGACTAAGCAACTACTTTTTGTTGCTTGCTACTCCAACAACATGCACCGGATCCAATTTGCAACACATATCCAGTTGTACACCTGCTTAAAGGCACATCTCCATAACTGGCATCACTCCAAGTGGTGATGTCAATGTGCTCCCCTCCCAAATGCAACCATAATTCCCTTGTCCCCTCCAGTTACCTCATCACCCTTTTGGCAGCCTCCTAGTTTCTCTTTCTTGGTTCATTTAGATTTCTACTAAGGACACCTACCGCTGCAGCTATATCCGGACGGGTACAGTTCATTAAATAAATTAAACTGCCTACAATCTGCCGATAAGGGATATTTTCCATAAATTTTCTTTTTATCTCATCCATCTCATCATTAATGATCAATATTCCTCTCTCTTCACTCCCCTCAAACACTTTGTTAAAATCCATATGAGTAGTACATCTGTTTGCTTTCTCCATTTGAAATTTTTCTAGCATATTACCGATTGCTTCTTTTTGAGTGAGTCTTATAATTCTATTCCCTCTATCTCTCTCCATCTGAATTCCCAAAATGTACTTTGCTTCGCAGAGATCAATTGTATCAAAATTAATTCTAAGATCCCGTTTTAGTTTGTTAATTTTATCTAAGGACTTTATTAAGACCAACAAATCATCCACATAAATAGCAATAAACATCACTCCATTCTCATCCTCAAAAAAATATATAGAGTGATCTGAACTAATTCTGATATACCCCAAACCTGTCAAAAATTTGTCTAGCTTTATATTCCATTGATGCGGGGCTTGCTTAAGCCCATAGAGTGATTTTATCAGTTTACAAACCTTGCTTTCTTCCCCACTTTCAACGAATCCTTTCGGTTGCCTCATGTAAATTTATTCTTCCAACTCTCCGTGCAAAAAGGTCGTTTTAATATCCATCTGGTGTATTTCCACATCCCGCGCTGCGGCTATACTTAAATGGATTCTAACAGAAGGAAATCTGACTACAGGTGTAAAGGTTTCTTCGTAGTCTATCCCATCTTTCTGAGTATAACCATTTGCACTAACCTAGCTTTGTACCTCTCAATGGTATTATCCGGGTTTAATTTAAGTTTAAACACCCACTTACATCTGATCGGTCTTCCGTCCGGTGGACAATCTACCAACTCCCATGTATTGGCTTCCATGATAGAGGCCATTTCTTCATTTATCGTTGTGATCCACCGGCTACTTTCTAGAGTGTTTATGGCCTCTAAGTATGTTTGAGGTTCATTTGGGTGAGACATCTTTGTGAGTTGGTTATTTACTTGTCTTTCTTGAAGTCGTTTACTACTTCTTCTTCCCCCCTCAAAATCGGACGTCGGTATGGAAGGCATCCTTGGGTTTCAGTTAGGAAGATTTGCAGCTTCCCTATCTTCCGATTCCGGTGTCTCATCAAGTTCCTCATCAGTTTCCACTTCGTATTGTGGCGTTGCCTCGGATGTTGTCCTTTCCTTCTTCTCCTTTGGTAGATCTGCAGATTTTTCTTTTTCTCCATCTTCCTTTTCTTCAAAGTCAAAGTCAAAAAACGGATCCGTTTCAAATCTGATTTTGACTTCCTTATTATATTTGAATGGATCAATGGACTTCTCTTCATTCATCACCACTATGTGTTTTACCAAAATAATATCTCTCTTTTTGAAGTCATACACCCGGTATCCTTTTGTGCTCTCATCATATCCTACAATATATCTTGGTTTCCATTCCTCTAACTTCCATTTAGTCTTATCGGAATCCAAATTGTAGACTTGACTTCCGAACACTCTAAAACTAGACAAATCAGACTTTCTTCCTGTCCACCTCTCATACGGAGTTTCCTCCTTATTTGCTGAAGTAAGGACTATATTTTTGATGAAATTAGCATAGTTCATAGACTCAGCCCAAAATTGCAACCCTATCCTCTTATCAGTTAACATACTTCTGGACATATCTCCTAACATTCTATTCACTCTTTTTGCTACTCCAATATGTTCCGGATTATAGGGAACAATTTTCTCATGATGAATTCTTTCTTCTTTAAGATATTCTTCAAATTCCCTTGAGGTATATTCTTTCCCATTATCACTTCTTATCTCTTTTATTGAGGTTTCATGTAGTTTTTCACTCCATACTTTAAACTTTTTGAAACATCTTAATACCTCTGACTTATGTCTGAGAAAGTATACCTTCGTGTATCTAGACCAATCATCTGTGATGGTTAACATCCATCTCTTCCCCCCATGTGAAGCATACCTAGCTGGTCCCCAAACATCAGTGTGAACTAGATCTAATACTTTCTCTCTCTAAATGTGGTTGCCTTTGGAAATGGAAGTCTATGAATCTTCCCTTGGGCACATCCACTACAATCATCAAAGGTCTCATCATCCTCAAAAGTAATACCCTCCACTATTCCCTTTTTCTTCATTTTTTTTAATCTATCTAGATGCACATGCCCCAACCTTTTATGCCAAAGCATCATCTCACTTGCTAACGAGTAGAGAACACTCTTTTCATTGCAAAGAACAATTATGAACATTCCTTGACTGCCCAACTCATCTATGAAATAAACCTCATTATCAAGCTTGCTGTGAAGATTCCTTTCCTAGTTCCTGTTTCAAACTCCTTTTCATCTAGGACAGCAGTTAAGACTAGGTTCTTGCTAAGCTGTGGAATGTAAAGAACGTCTGAGAGTGATAGAATTGAGGCCTTTCCATCAACTAGAACCTTCAAGTCAAAAGTTTCAACAAGACTTGTGGTTTCTACTCTACCATCTCCGTACTCTATCTCAACTGTTGGGATCTTTCTCAGTTTAGTGAACCACCGCTTATCTTTGCACATATGCATTGAAGCCCCTGATTCTATGATCCACCCATCCTCGGGTGGATCCTTCTTACCTCCGAAAGCACACTTTTGTCTCAGTGGAATGTCGACATGCTTTTCAGTGTTTTTGGATTAAGAAAAAGCTCCTCAAGCTCCTATTCTGGTTCAGTTTTTCCTTCCACTTCCTCATTATGAACTTGAGTCAAGAAAGCCTTTTTCTTTCCTCCATCCCTTAAGGTTCCTTGACCATCTTTCAGTCGAAGATCTACAAGTTTGACACAATCTGCCATATAGTGTCCGATTTGTTGCAGAAGTGACATAATCCCCCTGGAGATGTTCCTCTCCCCTGTCTATCAAATCTCCCACCTCCTTGTCCTCTTCCACCAAAGTTTCGATAGGGATCTTTCCCTCTCTCCTCATCACGCTTCCGCCAATCAGCTCTTGCAAACAATGCTTGAACACTTGGACTCCCTCACCTAAGCTCAATGGTGCTTTCTTTCACTAAAATCAATCCCACTGTGTCATCCCAATTCCAATTGCTATCTCCCATGTCCTGCAATAGGTTAGTGATATTCTCATACTCTTCAGGTAGTTTCATCATTAATGTGTTCACTCTTTGTCTCTTGGACCATGAGTTACCTGCACTCTCTAACTCTCCAAATAATGCTCCTTAATCATTGCAATAATTATTCATACTTCCTCCTTTATAAGTATAAGCTGCAATCTTATTTTCGGCCAACAGTTGTTATTACAATGATCCACTCTTATATTTGTTAACTAGTGATATCCAAATCTGAGTTGAAGATTTGACATGCATAAGGGGAATGGCAATGCCCTTTGCTACACTTATAAGAATTAAGAGCTTAGAAACCTTGTCTTTGTAGTTCCACTTTTCATACTCTGATCTTTCGGTCTGAACCCTTGTCGCCGTTTTTGGTGGTGCTGCTGCCGGTATCGCCTTCGGCAATGGTGTCATTTGAGTTGCAACTCCTCCCTTTTCTCCTTCCATGAAAATCTCCTCTCTTTCCTCATCTTCATCCTCGGTGATGGTGACAGCTGTTCTACATACTGTAAAGGCGGAGGTGCCAGAAAAACGTGTCCCTCCAAACCCAGGTAGAGGTGGGCATCAAATTTGTCCAGACACTATGCCCCCCATAGATGCTTCTCAAATAGTTCTCCCTCCATCATCATTTCCCAATAAAGAAAGTCTGATTCATCAAATATGGGCACCCCAGAGGGTGGGCCCATAACCCGAAATTATGTGGTCCCATTGACCCACAGAATGAGCATCCTATGTAAAGCCTCTAGGATAATATTGCCCCTTCTACTTTCCCGCTGAATAAGCGCCGCCCAGGCACACATATATTCTGACCAATCTCAACCTTGTGAGGACAAGACTCCCTTGAGTCAAACGCAAAAAGAATCACTAAATTTGCTCCCCTAAGCAGTAAGTTATAGCTGGTCAAAGATGACCTTTATAGTTACAAGCTCTCTTAGAGAGAGAGGTACCTAAATATTACTAAGTCTCGGTCTGCCTACTCACAACTACCTACTACTAAACCCTAGTCCAATAGGATCACTATATAGATCAAGAAGGCACAATGGGCGATGTACTTATTGTACGACCATTGCACGACAAGGTCTACAAGGTGACACCTGTCAAATCGCAAGCCATGGTTCCTCCTCCCATCTTCTCCGGTAACAAATAATGTTGCGCCACGTGGCATCACGTGACGCTATCTCCGTATGCCACCAAAAATCTCACTTAGCGTGGCGGCTATAATGTCGGCTGTCCGATCAAAACATATTTTACACCGTTCAGATTCTCGTACATGCAGAAATTGCTCCTTTTGGTTAGTCTGCTGTTAATTAGCTGTTTCGTTAATGTTTATATATTTATGAAACCCGTCACGTATATCGTTTCGTAACGCCTTAATGGTTAAGGCGTTGAGCTATAGGGAATCTAGAGGTCTCAGGTTCAAACCTAGACCTAGGCATCATTTTAGCAAATACCTATTACTTAAAAAATTGCCACTTTCTAAATACGGCGGCAGCCATGGCGCGCCTTTGGTCCTCACTCTCTTTCTTTAAAGCAAAACTAAAATAGGGAAGTGAACTATTAATTACCTCTTTTCAACACCTTCCACACTCCCATCTTTTTCATCTCTCCTAACTTATCTAGATTCACATGCCCAAGCGTCTTATGCCACATCATAATATCATGAACACCAGCATAATAAAGTTTCTTCGTTTCATTACTTCAAATCAGCCTAAACATCCCATGGCTACCTTTCTCAGCAATGAAATAGACATCCTCCTAAAACTAGCAGTAAAAACTCCTTCCCTAGTGCTAGTGAAAAAACCCTTATTATCTAATACTGATGTAGAGATAAGATTTTTGTTCAGCTCCGGAATAAACAATACATCGGAAAATGTTAATATAGATGTCTTTCCTTCTACTAACACTTTCAGATCTACCGATCCTACAAGAGTAGTGGTGACTATCCTCCCATCCCCGTACTGTATCTCTACAGTGGGAATCTTTCTTATCTTAGTGAACAGGTGCCTATCCTTACACATGTGGATGGAGGCACCTGAATCTATGATCCAGCCTGCTTCACCTTTTAATCCACCGTAAGCACATTTCTTCCTTCGTGGAATTTTGACCTCGTTTTTCGCCTCCAACTCCTCATCCAAAAGGAGCTCATCGTCCTCGTCCTCAGATTCCGCCTCAAGTACCTGTGTGACAAGGGCCTTTTTTTTTCCTCTCGGGGTACCACCGGTCTGCCCCTCCTTTAGTAGAAGCTCGGTTAGCTTAGTGCACACTGCCATATAGTGCCCCGGTTTCTTACAAAAAAGACATAAACCTTTGGGAGCCCTTGGTTCGAACTCGTCGGCCTGTTTTTTCAGCTTCCTACCCCCATAGTTTCCGACCGGTTTTCGGGAATCCCTGTTCCTCAAATCAATCACTGTTGCCAAGGCTTGGCCACTCTTTCCCCCCCTTCGGATCTCAATTGTATTTTCTTGAACGAGATTCATCCCTACCACTGAGTTCCATATCCACCTTGAGTCAGGCAAGTCCTGCACACGGTAAACTATGTTTACGAACTCATCAGGTAACTTCATCAGTAAACAGTTAACCTTTTCTTTTTCACTAAAACCTTTTTCCGCACTCTCTAGCTCCATGAAGAGTGTAGCAAGCTCATTGCAAAAATCCAAATATTTCCCCCTTTGTATACATACTCCTTAACTTTCTGATCAGCCAACTGTTGTTGCTGAATCGTGCCACTTTGGTACATCTCTATGAGAGCCATCTTAAGATCAGATGCCCTTTCTACATGCAAATGAGGACATGCAAGTCCTTTAGTGAGATGGCGTAGGATGAAGTGCTTTGCCGCCATATTGCTGAAGTCCCAGGTTTCAATATCATTCTCCTCGTTCCTTGGAATAGGTGTTATGAATGCCGAACTAGTTGCTATTGGTGTGGTCGTCTCCTTCTCCTTTCCTTTGTCCACCACCTCTACTTCTTTTGTTTCCTCCGTTGAAGGTGGATCCTCTTTCCTGGTGAATCTGGTTCCTCCAAACCCTCGAGGAATTCCAAGACTTGATGGACGCCCCAACCGTCCACTCACTATCCCCCAAAACCTTTTTTCGCATAGAGCTCCTATCATCATACTTTCCCAGTATATGAAGCCGGTTCCATTAAAGATTGGTACCCTAGAGGGTGGGCCCATAACCTGAAACTCTAAGACCTCCATAAGTCCTCAGAGTGGACAGGTTCTAAGAAGCCTCTAGGATAATCCAGACCACTTTGTGTTTCAGCAAAAATAACTTCCACCCTGGGAGACAAAAACTCTGACCACCTACACCTCATGAAGGCAAGACTCCCCTGAGTCGATAGCAAAAAGAATCTCTGAATTTGCTCCCTTGAGCAGTAAGTTATGGAGGGTCAAAGTTGACCTTTTGTACAGAAGCTCTCTGGGAAAGAGGGTCCTATCTCCTAATTTTTCTAAGTCTTGCTTCTCTCACAGACTCTATCTACTGATGTACAAAACCAATCAGAATACAATTCCGTATGCAAAAGTACAGCTGCCGGTGTACTTTATGTACGGACATTGTACGACATGGCCTAAATGTCGACACATGTCATATCCGAATTCAGTGCCATAATCTCCAGAGATTCCACGGTCCAATGTAATTTCGCCACGCGTCATCCGATGTGGCGATGGCCACAAACCGCCAAAATCTTCTTGCGCGATCTCGGCGCTAATTTCAGCCGTCCGATTAGATTTGAATTTAATCGTAGGCGTAATAAATACATGCGCGGTATTCTTTTCACTTAAAAAATAAATGCGCGGTATTGATTTCTTGCCTGTAGCGTATTCCGTACTTATACATTACCGGATCTATGTATCCCGTAAACAATAACAGTTAAATGATTATTCCTACGTTTACATGTTTAAATAATTATCAAACTATATACTACGTAATGTTAGTCCTAGAGTTAACGGCTAAGGCTACCGGCTACTTCCTGTATGCCGGCCGGTAGGTACAAGGATCAATTCCTGTCGCCGGCACATTCCTTTTAAATAAATAAATAAACCCTAACTAATATAAATTTCCCGTAAACCTCTGGATAGCCTAGGTAGCCATGGCTCTAGCTCCCTCTCCAATTTCTCAGTGACTGCGACAAGTTTGAGAGTTTGGAGAGAGAAGTTAGAGGTAGACTGCCTCGGCTTCTTTCTATATTTCTATTTAGACCTAGAAAATACTAAAAATGTACCATTAATTTCTACACCTCTCCCTCTCTTTATTCTATATCCCTCCCACACTCAATCGGTCAGTCATATTCCTATCCCTCTGACACTCCCGATCTCTCTCTGTCTCTCTCTGAATCACCCGATCTCTTATTCCATCCCTCTCCCTTAACTGCAATTTTGAGACCTCCATAGGTCATAGGTCCTCAGAATGGGCAGCTCACACGAAGCCCCTAGGTTTCAACAAGAATAACCTGCCATCCTGGCAAACAAAAACCCCTCACCCCTCTAAAGATAAGACTCCCCTAAGTTGTTATAAAAGAAAATCTTTGAATTTGCTCCCCTAAGCAATAAGTTATGAATGGTCAAAGATGACATTTTTGTATATGAGCTCTCTCGGAGAGAAGCGACTACCTACTAATTTTTCAAAACTCCCTCTTTAAACCCAATACTACTAAACTACAGCATCAATCACAGTACGATACTGTATAGTACAAAAAGGTAAAGGTGCCGTGTAATTTTTGTATTGCCCTTGTACGACATGGCCATTTCGTTCTTATAATTCTCGGTGATTCGCTTGGATGTTGCCACGTGGCAGTTGATGTGTCCTTGACCAGAAACTGCCAAAATGACTATTCCGTGATTTCGGCGCTTACCACAACTGTCCCATTAGATCACAATTTTGCCAAAATGTCTATTCCGTGATTTCGGCGCTTACCACAACTGTCCCATTAGATCACAATTAATGAAGGCAGTTAAAAATAAATGTTCACAGTATTTGTTTCGTGGGATACTTTAGTATACACCGAGTTCTATGTTATGTAGTTCGTTTCACTATTTAAATGAAATGTCCTCTACGTAAATCTTTAAGTACACGTCATACCCTATATTTATCAGCATAGGTCTTACTATGTAGACTAAAGCTATGAAATGTCGACTACTTTGACAGATAGTAGGTGACAGATGGTAGGTACCAGGATCAAATCCTGGTTCCGACAACCAGTTTTGATGAAGAAGTTCCAGATTATCCTTGTCATTTAGAAAATCTTAAGCAGCCATGGCTTCATCTCCTACTCTAGTGTTTTAGTGCCTGCGACAAGTGTGGGGACTCAAGAGAGGAGTTGGAGACAGGCTGCCTCAAATTTCTTTCTGTCACTTATGTTTAACAATTCTGATCTAGAAATACCTAAAGAAAAACATTAATTTCTACATATACCTCTCTCTCTCTCTCTCTCTCTCTCTCTCTCTCTCTCTCTCTCTCTCTCTCTCTCATCTCTCTCTCTCTCTCTCTCTCTCTCTCTCTCTCTCTCTCTCTCTCTCTCTCTCTCTCTCTCTCTCTCTCTCTCTCTCTCCTCTCATCTCTCTCTCTCTCTCTCTCTCTCTCTCTCTCTCTCTCTCTCTCTCTCTCTCTCTCTCTCTCTCTCTCTCTCTCTCTCTCTCTCTCTCTCTCTCTCTCTCTCTCTCTCTCTCTCTCTCTCTCTCTCTCTCTCTCTCTCTCTCTCTCTCTCTCTCTCTCTCTCTCTCTCCTCTCTCTCTCTCTCTCTCTCTCTCTCTCTCTCTCTCTCTCTCTCTCTCCTCTCTCTCTCTCTCTCTCTCTCTCTCTCTCTCTCTCTCTCTCTCTCTCTCTCTCTCTCTCTCTCTCTCTCTCTCTCTCTCTCTCCTCTCTCTCTCTCTCTCTCTCTCTCTCTCTCTCTCTCTCTCTCTCTCTCTCTCTCATCTCTCTCTCTCTCTCTCTCTCTCTCTCTCTCTCTCTCTCTCTCTCTCTCATTCCGGCAAGACTCGAACCTCTGACCGCCAAAGCGAGGCGTAACCGTCATCTCTAACTGGTCTGTTGCAGAAGTTGGTTGACATACATAGGGTTTGATAAATACTTAAACTATATTACGACCTTTGATTTGATTAACGAGATCACAATTGAAAGAACATAGAACTAGTTTAATACAGTGCGAACGTGATCCCGCACGAAACAAATGAATCGGACATTTGTTTCGACGGCCTACATTTCATGACAAATTCTATCCAACGGCCCATATCACCACCAAGATCATGAAATGGTCACTTTGGCATTTTGTGGCGTGGCATGACCTAGCGCCACGTGGAAAGATGACATTTGGTCGCGAGAATTCCAAGGAACCTCAAGACAACTAAGATGTAGAAACGCGTCCACTTAATGGCCTTGTCGTACACCGGCTATACAAAAAGTACATCTGCAGTAGTAATTTATGTACTTTGTAGTTATCTAATTGGATCGTACTACAATAGATAGGGGTTCTCAGAGAGAATTATAACTTAGCAAATTTTGGTAGAGAGTCTCCTCTCTCCTTGAGAGCTTGTATAAAAATCGGCATCATTGGAACCCCATAACTTATCGGTTGGTTGGCCGTTTTCAGTGATTCTTTTTCCTACGGACTCAGGGGAGTCCAAAATACACAAAAGTGTTGTCATATTGTCAACTTGTCCGTCAGGGCAGTAGTGGTTGTGGTTGAAAGTGGGTTAGTTAAAAATTACCTAGAGGCTTTTTGAATTCTGTAGTCCATTGGAAGACACACGGAGGAGAGGGAGAGATGATTTTCTAGTTACTTGTCTAAATCTATACACTTGTTGTAGTCACTGTGACTTAGGAAGCCATGGCTGCCTTCAGGCAATGGAGGTGGCAAAATAGCAAACACCTCTAGCAAAAAGCTACTAACCTGATCCGGATTTGATCCTAGGTCCTAAGCAATCACCTCCGGTATAGAAGCCATACGCCTTATCCGCCAAGCAGTAGAAGAATCAATCCATATATGGGGCGCGATATCTATTTAAACAATTTCACGACGGAACATTCATCTAACAGAACGAACTGACGACGTTGTACATATAAATGTAATTGTTTCACGAGCGCGAATTGAACCGCACAAATTAGCGCCATCGGACGGTGGAGTTTCAGACCGCCAACCCGGAATGAAATTTTGGCGCTATCGCTAATGGTGTCACGCAATACCACGTGGCAGCATATCATTGGCCACCGGAGAATACGAAGGAGGAACCATGGCTCCCAAAATAACAGGCGTCAACCACAATTCCATGTTGTACAATGGCCGTACAAGAGGTACATCGGTCGTTGTACCTTCTTGTACTACATAGTCGACTTATTCGTCTAGGGTTTAGTAGTAGATAGCTGTGAGTAGAGGTTTAGGTACTTCGTGTTTTTGAGGCGCCTCTCTCTTGGTGACCTTTTGTATTTATAAGCTATCTTTGGTTTGTCGTAACTTACTGCCCAGGGAACAAATTCATTGATTATCTTTGCATTCGGCTCAAAGGAGTTGGGAATTGATAGAGATTAAGGTGGTCAAAATACTTTTGTGCCTGGGCGGTGCTTATTCAGTGGGAGAGTCAAAACAACAAATATTATCTTAGAGGCTTCATGTAAGATGAATACTTTGTGGGCCAATGGAGGTCACACAATTACATAATATGGGCCCACCCTCTAAGGTGCCCATTTTCAATGGAACGGGGTTCATATACTGGAAAACTATGATGATGGGTGCACTTCTTGAAAAATGGCTATGGGGTATTGTGAGTGGTTGTGTGCGGCGGCCAGCTACAAATCTGGGAGCTCCACTGGGAATTACAGGAGCTTAATTCTCAAGAGGATCTGCGGAGGCAGAGGTGGTGAACGATGATGGAGAAAGCATCGTGTTGGTCAAAAGGACGGGAACGAGGAAGGAGAAACTCACACCGATAGCTACTGGATCAGAACCGGTAGGGGTTGTTCCGAAAATAGAGGCCAATGATACTGAAATTTGGGACTTCAACAACACAGTGGCGACTCATTTTATTCTCGGGCATCTCACTCAAAGTGTCGTCACACCCCACCTAAATGTGGACAAGGCGGCCGACCTATGGGAGGCTCGTCTAAATATTTAGAAGAATCGTAAGATTCAGCAGCAAAAGCTGGCAGATCAGAAGGTGCAAGCATATGTTTACAAAGGAGGAAAGATGTTTCCCTTTTGTAATGACTTGTCCAGATTACTTATGGAGTTGGAGAGTGTCGGAAAACGTGAGACCAAGAAAGAAAGGTGAACACTTTGCAAATGAAACTACTGGATGAGTATAAGAACATTGTGAGCAAGGTGTAGGACTTGCCAGATAATCGATGGATTCGAAATTCCGTGGTTGGAATGATCTTGGTCGAAGAAAATACCATTGAGATCCGGAGTGGAGGAAAGAGTGGCCAAGCCTTTGCCGCTGGAACTAACTGGAGGAATGAGGTTTCCAAGAAACGTTATAGAAACTTTGGAGGAGGAGGGAGAGGAAATCAATCACATGACTTCGGATCCAGGCTCCCAAAGAGGCTTGATCATTTTTGTAAGAAGTCGGGGCATTACATGGCCGAGTGTACTAGATTGACGGAGTTGAGGCTTAAAGAGGGGAAGTTCGGTGGATCAGTCAGAGGAAATAAGAAGGCACTTGTGGCAACACAAGTCGCGAGAGAGAATTTTGATGACGATGATGGCAAAATCCTCGTCAACGAAGAGTTGGAGGTGAAAACCGAGCCGGAAATTCCAAGCAAGCAAAAGTGTGCTTTTGGGGGGGTGAAAGAAAAACCCGAAGAAGGTTGGATCATTGACTTTGGTGCCTCTTTGCATATGTGTAGAGAGAAGCATACGTTTACCAAAATGAGAAAGATCCCTACGGTAGAGATAGAGTATGGGGATGGGAGAATAGTGACCACTAGTTTATTGGGATCTGTGGATCTGAAAGTCTTAGTTGAAGGTAAGACATCGATAGTCACTTTCTATGATGTACTTTTTATTCTAGAGTTGAACAAAAATCGTATCTCTACGTCGGTCTTAGATGATAAGGGTTTTGAGACTAGTACCATGAAACGAGTCTTTGTTGCTAGCTATGAGGATGAGGTATATTTCACAGCTGAAAAGGGTAGCCAAGGAATATTTAGGTTGAATATAAGTAGTGGAAAGACAGGGGATTACTATGCCAGTGTAAGTGACTTGATGATTTGGCATAAAAAAATTGGGGCATATGCATCGAGATAGATTAAAATAAATGGAAAATATGGGAGTAGTTGAGGGAATTCAGTTTGATGAAAATGAGACCTTCGATGAATGTAATGGACGTGCTCAAGGAAAGGCCCACGGATTACGTTTCCCAAAACCGCAACCTAAAAGGGTGAAAAAGTGTTAGAACTAGTTAACACGAACATATGGGGACTGGCTAAAGTATCGATGAATGTAATAGATGTGCTCAAGGAAAGGCCCACGGATTACGTTTCCCAAAACCGCAACCTAAAAGGGTGAAAAAGTGTTAGAACTAGTTAACACGAACATATGGGGACTGGCTAAAGTACCGTCGGTTGGAGGGAAAAAAATTATGCTTACTATTATTGGTGATTGGTCTCGGTATTCTAGAGTCTACTTCTTGAAAAACAAATTTAAGGCACCGGCTTATTTTAAATAGCATAAAGCATGGAGTGAAAAGCTCCATGAGACACTTATAAAGAGAGTGAGGAGTTATAATAGGGAGGAATATACTTCTAATCAGTTTGAGGAATATTTAAAAGAGGAAAGGGCTTAACACCAAAAGACTATCCCAAAGAATCCGGAACAAATCGGTGTAGCCGAGAGGTTAAATCGGACACAGGTGATAGTGCCCGTAGTATGCTATCGGATATAGAGATAAGAAAACGCTTCTTGGCGGAAGCTATGAATTGCGCTAATTAAGTTAAGAAGAGAGTCTTTACTTCGGCGATGAAAGGTCAAACACCGTATGAACGATGGACAGAGAGAAAACCGGATATCTCTCACTTAAAGGTGTTCAGGAGTCAAGTTTTTAGTCTACATGTAGAAAAATCTGATTGGAAGTTAGATGCAAAGGGAAAGACGGGGTACTTACTTGGATATGATGAAAATGTATAGGGATATAGAGTTTATGATCTCGCGAAAGAAGATATCATCCTTGTAAAACATTAGGACGTTATGGATGAAGGAAAGTCGGTAGATCCCTTTAAATGTACTAAACCGATCAGAATTAGAATTGAATCCGAAAGTGAATGAGATTCGATTTCTACTAACCGAACTCCGGTTCAGCTAGACCTTGAAGACGAAGAGGAAAAAATGACCGGGAATGACCCTATTTTGGAGCCATGGTTTTCAGTTCAAGTCGAGGAAGATGACAAAGAAGATCGAAAATGGACTCCACGGATAAAGGAGAAGTTGAAGTCATTCGGAAAAATCTAAGATTACCTTCTATTCCGGCATCGGACTTTGAAAGAGGGAGGAGAGGCAGCAAGAGACTTCAAGAAAGATAAGTGAATAATAAGGTAACTAAGCTATCACATCAGAGTGCACCTCAAACTTATTCAGAAAACAATTAAAAGTCTAGAAAAAAGTAGATGGGTGACAGCTATCAATAATGAAATGGCTTCCATCATGGAGGCAAATACAGATAGAGAGGGATAGGAAGAAGAAAATAATAAAATTAACACAAAAGGTGGCAATCGGAAACATGCTAGAGATGTTTCAAATAGATAAGGCAAGTAGTTCTACAACTCCAATGGATATAAAGAAGGGAAATGAGGGGAGCTCAGAAAGGGGAGTTATGGTTTTGGATGATGAGTTAGGTCCAGAGGAGAAAGAGTTTATGAAAAATATTCCATACAGACAGGTTGTCGGTAATTTGATCTATTTTATGAGATGTACCCGTCGTGATATAGCGGCAACTGTAGGAATATTAAGTAGGAGTCTGAATGACCCTAAGAAGAAAGACTGGGAAGCAGCTAAAATGGTAATGCGGTACTTGATAGGAACAAGAGATTTGTGGTTGCATTTGGAAGGGGGGGGGGGGGGGGGGGGTAAATTATAACATCACCACAGGGAGTGATGCCAGTTATGGGGATGCTCCGACGAGGAAGTGAACTTCTGGGTATGTGTTGTATGTTGGGAATGGTGTTTGTTGTTGTATCAGCAAGCAACAAAAGGTTGTTGCTCAGTCCACAATGGAGGCCGAGTACATGGCCTCCTGCTCTGCTGTAAAGGAAGTAATGTGGATGAAATCCTTGCTCTAAGAGCTTAGATTTATGAAAAGTGGTGCGCAGAGTGTGATTTGTGATAACCAGGCTGCAATTGCCATTGCAGCCGATTCTAAACATCATTTTAAAGCAAAGCATATGGATGTCAAACTAAGCTTTGTCAGGGAAAAGGTTGAGAACACAAATTACAAAATTGGAATATAGACCAGATGGAGAAATGGTAGCCATTATGATGACAAAACTTGTCCTATCCCCAAAACTGGTATTTTACAGAAGGAAATGTGGGCTAAAAGAAAAACAAGACTAGAAAATAAAAGGAGTGTTAAAATGTATTTTCTAATTACTTATCTAAGTTTATACAGTTGTCTAATCACTAAGACTTAAGAAGCCATGGCTGCCTTGAGACAGTAAAGGTGACAGAAATAGAAGACACCTCTAACAAAAAGCTAATGACATGATACGGAATCGATCATCGGTCCTAGGCATTCACCTCCGGTATAGTAGACGTACGTTTTGTCCACTAAGCTCTAGAAGAATCAATACAGGTATGGCGCGCAATATCTATTTAAATAGTTTCACGTCGGCACATTCATTTAACAAAACGAACGGACGGCGTTGCACATATAAATGTATTTGTTTCACGGAAGCGAATCGGACCCCACAAATTAGCGCAGTCGAACAGTGGAGATTCACGCCGTCAACCCGGAATGAACTTTGGCGGCTATTGCTGACAATGTCACGCGGTGCCACGTGGCGGTATATCATTGGCCATCAAAAAAAAAAAGGAAAAACCACAGCTCTTAAGATGACATGCGTCAACTAGAAGGCCATGTCGTATAATGGTCGTACAACAAGTAGATGGGCCACTTCACCTTCTTGTACTGCACAGTCCTCTCATTGGTCCAGGGTTTAATAGTAGATAGTTGTAAGTAGAGGTTTAAGTACTTAGTGTTTTTGAGGGGCCTCTCTCCGAGTGACCTATTGTAATTATAGGCCATCTTTGGCCAGCCATAACATACTTCTCGAGGAACAAATTCAGTGATTCTTTTTCCGTTCCACTTAGGGGAGTCGGGCCTTCATAGAGGTGAAGGTGGTTAGATTACTTGTGTGCCTGGGCGGCACTTATTCTGTGGGAAAGTCAAAACAGCAAATATTTTCTTAGAGGCTTCATATAAGTTGAATACTATGTGGGCCAATGGAGGTCACACGGTTACAGACGACAGGGAAGAGGGAGAGAGAGAGAGGGAAAGACGGAGAGAGAGGGGTAGAGATGGATTTGGTAATAGAGGGAGAAAGGGGTTTAGCGAAGGAGAGTGGAGGGGAAAGGGGAGTGGAAGGAGAAAAAGAGAGAAAATGGGGTGAAAGAGGGGGAGGAGACGAAGAGAGAGGAGGAAACGGGGCGAGATAGAGGAATAACGAGGGGAGAGGTATAGAGAGAGGAAGAAAGAAGGAGAGGAAAAAAGGGAAATAAGGGAAGTTAACGAGGAGAGGGATAAAGAGAGAGAGGGGTGGGGATAAAAAAAAAGGGAGAGGGGACCAGGGGCAAGGTATAGGGCAAGGGAGAGAAAAGGATGAGAGAGGGATATGAGGGAGGGGGTAAGGGAGAGGGGTAAGGAAGAGAGGGAGAAGGGGAGTGAGGGAGTGGAATAGTGATTTCAAGTCGAAAGAGAGTGCCAACCATGTACAGAGTATGGATTTATGCAATAATGGAAAATAGTAATGGTTACAACACTTGTTACAATTGTAGTCTCCCGTAAAGTGTTCGACGAATTTCCTCACGGTCTTCAGAATGAATTATGCTTTCCTGTTGTCTTGTTCGTCGGTGATAATCCAATTGATTACTCGCATGCGAGTAATCTTCTTTGAAACATGTTGTGTTTTCCGGAGTGTACGCGGGAGCTTAAGGTAGCTTCCACCCTCCTGTTCAATACCTCCGGTCTAAGCTTCTTCCTCGAGAGGCTGTTCACAAGGTAGTTTTTCTCAATCGTTCAGCATTTGCGTCTCCTCCAAATCGCAAATGTCCCCTCTCCAAAAGTCGTTCTCCATTGGTAATGGAGGGACACAAACATTTCCGCAGTTTCTCGCATATTAACTCCTAAAAACATTAGTGATTGGAGAAGAGATTGGCCACAAATTGGTAAACGATAACAGGTGACAATTGCGATTTAAAATGGATGCGAAGCAAAAAAACGTAATGTATGACCATTGCAAAAAGAGAATAAGTGGTGCCATGATTTTCGAAAAATATAAATATATATAGCAAAAAAGAAGATCGAAAAGGGAAGAAAGAGCGGGAAAGGGATTTCAATCCAAAATCCATTTTTTAGAAATTTGGTTGAATTTTAGAAGCCACAACTTTTGAGAACGTCATAAAAACGTATGATTTGAAATTTGATTGTGAATTTTTTTTCAAAACCTCAAAAAAAAAGCGAGAGTGAATAAAAATGAGCGCGGGTTATAGTGGGAAAATACACACATGGTAGGCGACGGTGATTTTGGTGAAAGCGCCATAAAAAAATGTTGCGGGTTAATGAATATACAGATATTTTTTGGAACAGGCGATGGGTCCTAAAATGAGTTGGTGCTACATTGTGGACTCTTGATATTTGTCTATTTTCTATGTTTGTTTTAGGATAAAAAAAACAAAGGTAGTATGCCTCTAAACTCCCTTTTCCATACTCGACACTTGTTGTAGTCATAGTAGGCTATACAAGGAGTTAGAGCCATGGCTGCTTGGGCCTTCTAGAGAGATATGAGTAGAAATTGGTAGACATACCAAAAAGGTATTTGACAGACCCAAGATTTGATCTTGGTACTTACCATCCGTCAAATCACCCGTAGCCTTTAGCTTTTTCCGCTTAGTTTAAGACTAATGCTAAAGTATATAGGGTATGATAGATATCTAAACACTTACAAGTAATATATTTCGTTTAACTAATAAAAAGAACAAAAACATAGAACTAGTTGTGTATTATAGTACCGCACGAAATAAATGAGGCGAACATTTATATCAACGGTTTAGCAAAAGAGCTAACTTGAATCAACGGTCCTGATGCGAGTCGAGATTTAAGATTGGCCGCCTTGGCATTTTCGGGCGCCACCACTCCGGATGACACGTGGCAAGATCCTAGAGGATTGCAAGATCTCCGGAACGCGAGACAACAAGTCCGGATGTGACAAATGTCACATTATGGCGAAATAGTACATGGATCGTACAAAAAGTACTCCGGCACCTGTATCTTCTTGTACGGTACAGTCATGTGATTGGTCCGTACCTCAGTTGGTTCCCTGTTGACGTAGAATTTCAGCAGTCAACACGGAACGACGCCCGTTGAAATTCAACGGTCAACAAAGATTACTTCGGCGAGTCAAAATGACACGTGGCATCATCCTATAAGGTGTCGAAGAAGAAAGGGACAAAACGGCGACAAAATTTTTCGCCACGTGGCAGACCGAGAGTGATGCCGCATAATTCCGTACATAAAGTACGGCGGTTACGATACTTTGAATGTATATTATAAAGTGTACAATAATCTAAATGGTTTAGAGGGGCTATAAGAGGTTTTAGGACTTATAATTTTTTGGTAGGTAGCCGCCTCTCTCTGAGAGCACCCTTTCATAAAAGGCTCACTTTGAGCAGCCATAACTATCAACTCAGTTGACCATTTTCAGTGATTCTTTTTCCTGCGAACTCAAAGGAGTACACGCTACAAGAAGGCGTTGTTGGTCAGAGTTTTTGCGTGCCAGGGTGGCACTTATTCATTGAAAAACTCAAAGTGGGTGAATGTGTCCAAAACTCAAATTCTAACTTTGCATTCTGTGGTAGAACCGAGCACACAGCAGGTCTTATTTCCACAAGGGTGAAGTTGTATTGGGGTTATGATTGTCAAGGTGTTAGTCATTTGTGTTTATATCAACTTGGAGTCGGCACTATCTAGATTAGCTTCTTTTAGATATGCGAATTTTGTGAGGGAATGGAACCCATATAATTCCAGGTTATGGGCCCACCATCTAGGGTGCCTATGTTTGATGGAACATACTTCACTTTTTGGGAGTTTACGATGGAGCTATTGCTTTTTGAAGAGCACTTGTGGGTAATTTTTTCGGGACAAATGAGGTGTCCACCACCGAGCTTTGAAGGAACTCATTACGGAGATTCATCTGGGGCTTCCCAGATGTTGGATTGGCACGTGAATGTCGGTTCAATACGGGGTAGAATGTGATACATCACACTCGAAGCCGCCTAAAATAAATAGGTACGGACCCGCCAGGCTCTACATCGAGCTGGTGGCACAGTGGTTAGTGCGCTGACAGCTCAAGTCAGAGGTCTCAGGTTCGAGCCCTGGCCGGCTCACTTTTCCCTAGTATGGGACATACCAAATCCCGGATTTCACGGAAATCAACATGGAAATTAGATGAGTTCTTCACAGGATTTGGTCAAGTAAATTGATAGTTATGGCTGCCCAAAGTTTGCCATTTATACAGGGTGCTCTCTGGGAGAGGCAGTGCCTATCCAAAATTTATCTAAGTCCTATTCCCTCTCTAAAAC